>KL566900.1:3676-39126 GCA_000715275.1 Gyrodactylus salaris
ATGAAAAGCCCACAGTTATTCTGTTGTCAAGTTATTTCAAAAAAAGAAATTCGTACACTTTTCTTGCTAATTAGTACTTCAAAACCTCTGAAATGCTTCATTTATCTCAATATTCTCAATAATATGCTATATGCTTTTTGACGATAAATATGCTATAATATGCTTTTCCAACTCCTAAACCAAGATAGCTAGAGCATTTTTTTTAAATTTATCATCAGCTTGATATAAGAAACATCATGTCAAAATATGCTAAATGTGCTTTTTGGGCGCCCTAATCATATGGTAAGTTGTTAACTTTAGTTTTTACCCGTCCACCTTGACCAATTTGTTCATTTTAAACCTAAAACTGTTAATTTTTTGACTGCAATGAAATATTTTCAAAAATCCTCGGGTTTACTATACAAAATATTCAAAAGAGCGATCATGTATTTTATCAAAAATAAAAATGATCCCATTCGAATTCTTGAGACCTGAAAACAGTTTTTGTAATCACCTTTATTCGAAAATAAATAAACCGCACTCAAGATGATCAAAATATTTTAGGGTCAGATCAGAAAAGCATAAAATATGCGTTAGAGTCACCGAGACGTGATTAAAAAAGAAATTATTGCATTTTCCACGATTTATTTGACATTTCTATAAGGAGCAATTATTCCAAAAAAATGTTCATGTCTAAAAGTCTGAGAGAGCTGAGAGACTCTTCGATTAAATCTTGGCTCCATTTTTCACTAAAACTAACAAGTTAATAAAATGACTCACTCTCGATCTGTTGATTCACTGTTGCATTGAAAGATGATGTCCGACTTTTTCTCAAGAATCCGGTAGACAACCATGGATACGTCAATCTTCAAATCGTTCTTCTTAAAAGACCCATTAAGGGCATAATTTGTGGAGGGAACATATTGGGTGGAGGGAATCTTTATTATTCTATCAATTACACCGTCCACGCCTTGATTCAAAGATAGGATCTCATTGAAGTGCTCTCTGACAGCAGATTCATCGTCGACTCCTTCTATTAATTCAAGGATTTCGATGATAAAGGATTGATTACATTCCTTGTGCATAAAAACTTCTTGGTTATCAGGGACTGGTCGTAGATCGCTATTTAATTGAAAAAAAGTTGATTAATATTTTATTAACAACGTTACTTGATAAGAAGCCTGTTTGATTAGTAGGGAAAAATCGAGAAGAACTTTTGTATGAAAAGTCACGATTATATTAAAATTGAAAAGTAAACCTGTTGATAAATGATGTATAAAGGACAGTAATTAATAATTACTAATTAAAATTCGAAATTTAAGTTTCACCACTACTACTCACAAGTAACGAGGTTAAACTTTTAAAATGTGGGGAAATATCGGTCATTGATAACTCGTATGGCTTTTTAGGACTAGAAAATCTAAGGAAAACTTTGTTACGAGATTCATGAAATTCTTCTTCTGAGTAACTATTTGTAAAAACAAGTTCAAATATTGTAGATTCTCAGAATTTTTTATCAGTCAGTACTGTATATTATACAGTGTATAAGGATTTCATTTTCTACTCGTAATTTTTCTAAATATAAATTTTTTAATTTATTATTAGAAATAGTTAAGTTCATTGGATTTATATTATTTTTAGTCAAAATTAAATTATATTGTATATGACTAGTGACAAAAAATCTTCCGAAGTAACGTCACTTATTTAGTCTGCCAACTCATAGGAATATTTTAAACTGAATTTGAATTTTATATTTAGTTTGTTGATTTCTTCCAAGATGAAATTAAAAATGTATAAGATTCATTGTATATTGAAGCTAGTAAATCTGATATTAACTATTTATGGTACTTGTTAAATTAATAGTTTTATTATTGAAATTTTCATTGATTTTGTATTAGAAATATTGACCAAAAAGTTACTGGTTCAAAACGCGTAGACGAGAAAATTCGGTTTTGATTAATTTTTATCTTAGCGTTTCTATTCAAAAAAATTCAATACTTACCTGACATCGACAATGTTCCTTGGCAGTCGACAGGTTAAGGAGCCTCCAAATAATTCTTTAATCTGAAGAAAAAATATATTCTTTAAATTAAAATGGCAACTTGAATAATTCAAGTAATAATAAAAATTTTGTTTAACAAAATTATATTAAGATTACAAGGTTGGAATGGTTCATTGTCAATCAGAGTCAATTATTGAAGTATGAGAGACCATAGTGTTGAATAGGGATTTATTTGAAGGTTTGCGAATCATAGAGCCTTTAGAGAGCCTCCTTTGCCGAAATACCACAGAATTTTCAAACCGAAAAGTATCATTATTTTGTCTAACTGGTGTACGCCTTGAAAGTTTTGTTGTTTTGCAAGAAGCTTCAACGCTCTTGGATAATCTAAGCTGATTTGCCAACTCTTTGATTACTTCATTCTTAAAATTATTTGTATATTCTTCGTATTGTATGATTGATTCGTCAAGGAAGATGTTCAACTTTCTTGTGAGCATTTTCAAAGCCAAGATTCCGTCAATTGAACGGTTGATCAAAGTGCTAGACTCGTCCTTGAGCTTCAAAGAAGACTCTGATAATTGATCATCAAAGCTAATGAGAATATCAAGGTTGGAAAAGAGGGAGTTGAAATGATTTTCGAGATTTTTTAAGATTGATGAACTTTCAGGTTGGGCCTCAAAGTTGGGTTTAGTTGATTTTGACCAACTTGTCTTTAGAGTAGTCCATTTGTTTGGGTTGAACTCGGAATTTGATTGGGATTGTGACTGGGATGAACTGAATAAAGAGCTTTGAGAGTTGTAGAATCGGTTGGAAAAGTGACTCATATTTTTAAGTATGTAAAATTTATAACCGAATAATTAGCTGTGTTTATTCAAACAACAACTGACTAGGGAAGAAATTTTTTTGAAATGATGTAACTTGAAAAAGTTCAAATATGAAATTTAGACTAGATAATAGTTGATTTAATATGACTGTCCTGTGAGTGTAGCATTTCAAAAATCGGAAAGATTGAGTGTACACGGTGTACCAAACAGTAAGAGTTAGAAAGTGTATGATAAATTAGGTTTTTTATTAATATAAATTCTGTTATAAGAGACGAGGAGACAACATTAGAGTATTCAATAGTGTTAGGAAAAATATAAAATCCTCATTGAAGTGAAGAGGAGATGATAGCCACACCACGTTTATGGAAGTCACTACCGGGCTCCTTGGTCTTCAACTTTAGAGTGAATAAGACAATCGAACGCTGGCCATTCATGTAAATGGGCAGTCTTACATCATTGATTGAGTTTGTAAATAAGGCTTCTTGTTCAATCTTTGGTACTTTGATCCATTTGAGCACTGTTACTGGCATTTCTGTGCAAATGTCTGTTGAAAGCTTAACTTGATCGGCGGATGTCGGTTCTGCCCCCATGAGTCTGAGATTTTGAATGAGGAACGAGTTGGGTTCCGGGCTCGATTCGAGCTTAGCAGCCTTGGGGTCATTGGGAAGGTAGAGTTTACAATCGAGATACAACTCTTCCAATGCCCATTTGTTTGTTTGAGCCACCGACTGGCGGGTAGCTGTTATGTAAGCCTCTGGCATGAATAGACCTCCCAACCAAATCTGAAAAAATATAAGTTTAGTACGAGTCTAACCAATGGACTGTTTTTTTAAATCTCAAATCATAGTTGATAAAAAAAATTTCTTACCTTGAGATTTTTCAATGTGTCATAGCCATCACTGTAAGCGCACTCGCTGATGCGAACAAATTGTTCAATTCTTTTAGCAAAGTCACCAATCCACTGGATGACACTAAGCCCGGTGGGTATTGTGTATCTCTTCCATGAAGCTGGGATGATTCCCTTGACTAATTCTGACATTAACAAACGATGATGATTCGTAGGCTTCCTCTGGCCAGAGCATATCTGAATGCATTCGTCAAGATCCTTGAGAACATCGTGTAGAAGATTGACACCAGAGTTGACTTCCCTCTCAAAGCAACGATAGATGGGATCTTTAATATTCTCAGCATTCCTAATGAGAGGTTTGATCTTGGTGGGCAACTGACCAATCCACTCTTGTGAGGTCTTGATTAGCTTCAACATCCAAGCTGGTCTTGTGTCTGCATTGGGATCGACAGTAGACGCCTTTCTCTTCTCACCAGAGGCCAATTTCTTCTTTGAATCTTCGTCAGTCAAAGCTTCCTGCATCTTCATCAGGTTGACAACCATCTTTGAGCCGAGGTTGGTGAGTAGCACATTCTCAGCGTTATTAGGAAGACCGAGCCATGATGGAGTCTGTGCTTCGGGTAGAGATCTTGCCCAGGTCATAAACTCCTCGCGATTTGAACCGTCGGGGACAGTGATGCTCTTTCCAGAGACACCGTCGACATCTTTAACCAGAGCAAAGTCATGACTGAAAGAGTCAACAGTGAATAGGTTATTCAGGAAGCTCTTCATCAAAGTCTCATCAAAGGAGTTGTCGATTTTACCGCCATAGATGCACTGACCAATCAGAGTACGTAGGGCCTCCCAGGGTATTTTCTCAGGAGCGATATTCTCCCTGCCCTGAGCAGAAGTGTCGATCCAAGTGTCGATGGTATCGCAGGCGGATTTGAGGTCAGCTTCATTGAACTCGTACTTCTTGGACCATCCAAGAGGCACGTAGCGTAAACGTTCTAGGACGACAGCGTTGAACCAGGCTAGAAGGAAGTAGAGACGAGTCCTCTCAGCTGGTGCTCGGCACATGCGGTTACTTGGTACACTGGCCAGAGTTCTCATGAGGGAGGCCTTGATGCCGGGCGGAGGTTCAAAAACAAAGACACGACCGGTTCTAATTAGATTGACAGGAATCTTGTTGGAGAATTCCATAGTGAGAAAGAGTCTAAAGTTCTGATGTAGTGAGAGGCTGTGCAGTTTCTTCTCGATTTGCGTAAGCCAAGTAGGCGCCAAGTGGACATTCTTGAGCATGACCCATCTTCCAGATTTGGCAGCGTTAGTGAGAGCAGATTCAGCTTTGACGTAGCCCTCAGCGGAGCCAATAGCGATGCTGGTGAGGTTGTTTGCCTTCTTCTCAGCGGCAATCTCTTCAACTTGACCACTAGGATCGTAGCCCTGAGCGGCGCAGAGTAGGATGGGCATATTCGGCTTCATTTCGAATTCAACGATATTACCTAGGTCCATGTGAGCCTGGGCTTCTTCAAGGAACTTTTCACCCAAAGTGGCATATACAAACTGATGAGCGGAGGCCAGTAGACGATCTGGTCTCAAAGTTTGGACGACCACAATGCAGAATAGGGCATTGGCCATTTTGGCGAGTGCACCGGTCTGGAATTCAGCTGGCATCTCCCATAGCAGAGGAACATTGGTCTAAAATGGATAAAAAATTTATTATTTCAAGAGTTAAAAATAAATTTTTATTTAATTCTTACCTCAGGAGTACCGGAATTGACCCAGGTCTTGAAGCTAGCTCCGTTCTCTTGAATCAAACTATCAATATTCAAAAACGGCTTAAGATTCTTTATCTTATTAACCGACACAGCCTGTTGATTCGTAAGCATAGGATTGGTATTCTTGATGTTATTATCGGGTACAATAGTAACTGAGTTCTTGAGGAAAAAGTCAAAGACTGGATCTAGTTTGGCAGCAGTATCCACAGCCACCTGTCCGAGACAACATCCAGCCCTGAGGTAGATTCTGGCTAGGAGGACAGCAAAAGTGATCTGGTCATCGTGTAGCATACCACGCATAGTCCTATTGTAGCAAATCTGGAATAGGTCTTTGGTAATAATGCTGAGTCTCTTGTTGGAGTCTCTGACGTCTTTAAGGTTGGGATTTTCATTCAACACAACATTGTACATGTCCAAAAGATATAGCAGAGAGTATTGATAGAGATAATGGACTTGATTCATTGCCTCCAGAGTGAAGTAGATGGAGGAGCAAGCAGACGCTAGGTTTCTGTACTCATCAGAGACCTTTTCAACCTCTGCCATGATGGAGTCAGTCTCTTTGACTTTGGCTGACACTTCAGCGGCTTCTTTCTTCAACTTTTCCAATCGAGAAATGATGTTGTCATCATCCAAGAGATTACCCTTGGAATCATTAAGGGAGGAGAGAAGGTCCTTTTCTAGAGATCTCAGCTTCAATTGGAATTCTCCTTGGACCTTGAGAAGGTCGGAACGCTTCTTATCAACGTCGGGACGTTCCGCTTTAAGGGCAGCATTCAGGCATTGGCTCTGGAGACTACTTCTGGTCACTGTGAAGTTGACAAATGTAACCCTTGAGCATAGATGAGGCGGGAAGTCGACCGATGGATCACGTGTTGATAGGAAGATGGTGAAGGTTGGTGAGAGATCAATATCTTGGTCGCCAAGAGAAATCAGAGTTCTACCTCCGGTCCTGCGAACCTCACGATTAAGGACCGGGTTAAGTATCGGATCATAGGCTTCAACATCTTGTACGAGTAGAGGTGTACCGAATCGAAGAGCAGACTCAAGCGTCTTCCTAAAGCTTCCATCGTGGAAAGAGGTTTTAGTTATTTTCTTGTCCTTGTACTCATTGAGAATGAAATCAGTAGCCTGACCAGAGGGGTCAATAATGAGTGGATAACGGTTGAAGCGTTTGAGGATAATTGCATTCTCTGTGCATAGCTCGTCGTCTGGTAGGGAATTGGACTTCCAACGCAGTCTCTCCTCGGGAATTGAGAGATATTCAACTCTGGCGAGATCTCCACGGAACTTGATTTCCGATGTCTTCAAGTGTTCGATCCAATTGTTGAAGAGTGACGCACGAAGGTTTTGGTCAAAGTAGCCGCCATAGGCCATAAAGGCTGAGGAGAGGAGACAGTCTCCAATAATTGTTTTCATCTGGGAGCTGAAAGTATCTGAGCCCATATCCCAACGGACACGTTCATCACTCAGGGATTGGATGAGGGCAACTGAACGTTGCACTTTGGACTCTACAGAGGAGAGATCTGCCTTGATCTCGTTTGCCTGACTAACCAAAGATGCGTATTCATCTCGGAAGCGGGCAGAGCTAATTTCTAGTTCAGCAATGCGCTCCTTAACTTCGATAGCCTTGTCTTTATTTGTCTTGGCTCGAGATTCAAGTCCACTCAATTCTTTACGGAGTGGATCGACCTTTTTCAGGATATCAGCATAACCAATCTAGAAGGTGAAAGCATTTATCAATTTTGATCAAACTATTTTAAAGTACACTAATTGCAATAACATGAGCAATTAAATTTTTAATATTCTTTGCAAATATGAGTGGTTAGTTATATAAATAAACGATGCTTACTTGAGCTATGGCCCATTTAACCATTGGCCCACAGGCACTACTGGCTCTATTGACCTTGTCAAAGTTGTAATCAGGGTTGCTGAGATACTTTTTCTTCATAACATCTCTTATTTCATCACTGGAAGGGAATATGAAAATTAATTATACGTCTCATCTGTTCGCATAGTGAAATCAATGAAATCAGGATTAATGTCACCTTGTTAGAGAGAATAAAAGAGTGCGCCAAGAGTGAGGTGAGAGTACAAATTTGAAAGCGAAATTATTTTTGTGAAGGTTGATGTTATTATTAAATCGAAAGAGACATTAGTGGTGCAAAGATTTGACTGAGGAACGATTAATCCCCAAATGAGCGTGTGTGTGTATTTGTTGCACTCACGTAACCTTATCAGTGTCAAAGTTTATAATTGACGAGACAAAGGTGTCTTTTGAGATGTGACTCAAAAGGACACGCCAATCATTGGACTTTTCACCCTGCAATAAGCATATTGACTCTATTGTCATCTTGACAACAGCCGGAGGATTACGCATAGTACGTAATTCTTGGATATCTTTCTTCCTGATACTCTCAACGGCTGGACGGGATTTAGAATGAATTTGATTAAAACATTAAAAGAGGAAATTACGAAAAAAACATCCTACAGTCCCTACCTACGACAAAAAGGGGGAGATTAGGGGACTGCTTTTAGAGAGAAATACTTTTTCGTAGAAGCAGCACCCTAAAATACTTAAAAGGGGGAGACTCACCTGATTTCTTCCGTGTTGAAAGATAAAATGGATGAGACAAAATTATCCTTCATGAGATAAGCCCTAATTGATTTCCATTCAAGGTCAGCTTCACCCAGCATGGTGAATATTGATTCCATCGTCATTTTCACTGGAGCAGGTGGGTTGGTCATAGACCGTACCTCAGTTAACTGAGTTTTATTTATAGACTTTACGGCTGTAGAAAGTTGGAGAGGTTTTATAAAGATTACAAAGGACATCTGCTACACAGTCGGCATGCTGTCATGAAAATGTCAAGGCCAATTATTAAAATTGATAGGGCGACCAGAAAAAACTTGAATATTTACAGCTATTACCATTTGTGTTAGAAATGATAAAATACCTCTTTTTTAATATTCATCTCAAAAGGGCCATTGAAACTCAATGAGAATGTAATAAGGATAATAAAAATTTCTTTGGTCGCCCTGATCATCAACGAATGTGTGTGATTACTTACCTTGTTTGGCGTCATTAACAGCTGGTTCCACCTGGCTCAACTCTTCCATAACCTCAGAACGTTTCTGGTTGATGTAGACCTCTTGCTCTTCTAGTTCCTTCTGGAGTTGTTGACTCAACTTATTTTCATTATCGACTTCTTGCTGTTCGTGGAGCATCTGTTGGAGTTTGGAGTTGGCGGCGTCATTCATAGCTTCGAGGTTGTTACGTTTCTCCTTGAGTGAGGCCTGCATCACCTCCACCTGGCTGACAGTCTCCTTAATCTTTTGAAGACCAATGTTGAGATGTAGTTGTTGCTCTTCAAGGTCAGATCGTTTCTCCCCGATTAACTTGACATAGTGATTAATGAAATCGAGAAAGTGGCGCGGTGTTACTGACGTAATGCGACCTCCGCGTTTACTAATTCTCTCATTCTCACGGTAGAGGGTCCTATGGACGTAGACGAAGCTGTTCACTACCATGTCACGATGTGATGGAGATTCCGGAAGGAGGTTTTCAGCGGCTGGCACAATGAAATCTGGGATCTTGTAATCGACCAAGTCGAGATCCAATTTGTCAGTAAACTCTTTGGCTACTTGATAATAGGCTTGGAAGGACCAATCACCGAACCAATTCAAGACGCATCTATTGAAGAGAGCGGGTGAGGTTGAAGCGCGATCCTTGAGTCCATTCTCTGATGGATTCATGGTGAATACAACGTGGAGATTTCTGCAGATTTGATTAGTGAACCACTTGTACAATTCCTCGTGGGAGTCAATGATTAGACCCTCCTTAGCTGCTCCGTCTTTGCATTGCGTCATGAGGGTGGAGAATTCATCTCCCTCGAATAGACCGGGCACTTCGCCGTTGGCCAAGAGAGTATTCATTCTCTCTAGGAAGGATGAGTCCATGACATTTGATTCGTCCATGATGAATGTAATCTTTTCGCCTTTGCAGCCGGCTCTTCTTAGCACATTTCTCAGATCGTCATCGAAATCTTCGGCTGTGTATCCGTTGTGTACTTTGACTTGAAATACTGATAGACCGTTAATCCAGGAGACGAACCTTGAGAGAGTCGTTTTACCGGCACCGCTGACACCGATCAACAACAAGTGACCTTGAGATTGCTTAAAGACGCGATCAATTCTAAGGACGTGATCGAGTACCTGATTGAACAGGACGAGTTTAACATCGAGTTCTTCCTCGTAGAATACTTTGAGTCTAGCTTTGACATAGTCTCTGAGAGCTTCCTGATCTACAGGGGAGTATTCCTTTGAGAGCCAATTGGAGAAGAGAATGGGTCTCACGAGAGCTTCAATCTTTTCAATATTCGGGAAGTATTTCATGGCTACCTCATCGATATTCTGATCGGTCCATTGTCTCTCAGCGTCGTCAACGAGACGATCTTGGAATAAGCGCAATGCCTCATGTGCCCAAATCCTCACAAGGCCTTCAGCATTGAGGTTATCGACTGGCTTCAAGGCTTCATGGATACCACGTACCCATCTGGTCATTTCTCTAGGACTGTAAATGTAATGCGGTTGCATATCGACAGTAAACTTTTCTTGTGACATGAGATAGAACTCAACCATGGCCTCAGTCAGAGCATCAGCATAAGGTCTTAAGGTGACAATTGGACGAAGCATGGCCCTGTTAAAGGTTCCATAAATTTGCTTCAGGGAGGTCTCTCCAGGATAATCGACGTAGATTATGGGAACGTGACGTAGGAAGCGATGTGAGAGCGGTTTCCTACCAGGATCAGTGGGGGGATTGCAAGCTCCAACGAACTGAATCCTCTCCAATGAGACCCATTGCATATCTCCCTTGGTCTGGTAGAAGCCGCCATTTTCAACTATTTGTCTCAGGAAGCTAATAACCCTTTGAGTTCCGTATTTATCCTCATCTGGCAGATTGATTTCATCGCAGAAGAAGACTAGCCACTTGTTCAATTGTTGCGGAGCGAGAACAAGACCGTTTGGTGTCTTTCTGTATTCACAATATTGATCGAAGGTTTTCATCATCAGTTCTGGCGTGGTGGCACTTGAAAAGTTAAGGCCAACAACTTCACGATCTGGGAGACTTCTGAGAGCAGAGAAGAGGGTCATTGTCTTTCCGGAACCTGGAGGACCGCACAACAACATGGGTCTATGCTCAGCTAGCCACGTGTAGAGTAGAGATTCATGACGGACTGTATCTAGAGTCGGGATTACAACGTCCATTGTATCAATCTTGTGGGTATCCACTTCAATCTGTGGTACTTTGTTAGTCCATGGTTGCCATTCGCCAGTAAGATCAACTTCAAAGTCAATAATATTCTGATTCGAAGGAGGAAGATTAACAGTGGTTGATTTCCTAATGAATTCACTCATTTGATATCTAACAGAGAGCTTGCTATCTCCAGTCATGGCCCAGACAAGACCACTAACGACGGACTTGGTGACAAAAGCCTCCGTCTGCTCAATGGACATTGGAAAGTCCATGTGCATTTGGTTGTAGGCGAGAATGCTTCTAATGATTTGTTTGATGATCGAGAACAATGAGGTCAATGCTCTGAGTCTCGTAAAGTCCATAATATGTTCGAGGTCCTTTGAGTATTCGAGACATCTCGAGACAAGGCCGTTATTTGTGAAGAATGGCTGGATAAAGTTGGCCACATCACGCTGAACAAGCATTGATGGGCTCTCACGGCGTGCAAGGTTTGATTGAGCCTGTTGTGTGGAAAAGGGTTCAGACTCTGCGCCGGGAGGTGGCGAGGCATCAGACAACGGTGCCATTGCACCGTGACTCATTCCCATAATCTCCTCTTCGCCTTCATCAATGGGGAGACTCTGCAGTGATTGCAAGTAATAGTCGAGAATCATTTCTGTGCTAAGGACTTCTTCAGAGAACCAGACCATACCACAACGAGAGACTGTGGCGAGAGTGGCATATTTCAGGTTCTGCACCTCAAACATGATCCTCACATTTGAAGGAATGGCGAGACGTTCACCATTCGGTAGGGTCAACAGCTTGTTATCATCGAGGACAGAATTGAGATTTTCAACCCATTCAGGATCAACATCACCGTCGAATATGATCCATTGTCTCTTGGTTGATTCACCACGAATGTTGTCGATAATCTTACGCAAGATGTGCGTGAAGAGACCATCGGACCATTCCCTTGTATTCGGGTCGAGTGAGCCGTAAAGGGACTCTTTGCACATCGATTTCGGGTTAATGACATGAGCGACACCTTCGATTCCTTCGAGTCTCTCTAGGGCCTTGAGGAGAACTTTCCAAGCGGCTGTTTTACCACTTCCAGAAGGACCGACCATCATAAGACCGTGATGAAGGTTGCAGATTTGATAGAGCTGAAGAATCTTTTCAACCCAGATTTTACCGGCAGGGTTTTCCTCCGTTGGATAGACGTAGAACATTTCCTTGCAGACATTTTTCAAGTGTTCTCGGAGTTTCACCATCTTGGCCTCTTTGAATTCAACTCCGGGGAAGACATCGGAGAGGAGTGAGTAAAGCAATGGGATGTCGTCAGAGACAAGCTTAGGTACCAAGGTTTCCATAACAGATTGAATGAGAATCTCTTGTTCGTTCATGTTTTCAGCAATTGAGCTTTCATTGATCTAAACATGTGCATGTGTTAAAAAGAGAAGTAATTGGGAATAACATCAAGAACAACATGAATTTCTTGATGCAAAATTATTCCAGTTTCAAATAAGGCAGATGCCCAAAGTAAAAGGCATCTATGCTCAGAGGATATAGGAATATTTAATCATTTTACAAAATAAACAAGATCTTCTCCTAAAATATACATTTACAATATGTATTCTAGAAAATCAATCTTGGTAAGAAAACATGTCATTTAGAAAGAAATCATTCAATTATTTTTTAGGGCATGAGCCCGTACATAACATGCGGAATTTGTTTTAAATTTTGCTAAAAAATTATAAATCAAGCAATGAAAAATCTTTCCAAAGAAGAACAACAGATCCATATCCACTTAAATAGAAAATCTTGAGCTAGGCAACAACAAGACTATGTAAAAACATGCATAATTATAATCTCACAAGTGAACTCTGTTTGTTATAGGAGGGATAAAATATTAATTTACAAATTTGAATAAGCAAAAAATTTAATACTCGAGGTAATTTAGAAGATGTTGTATAACAAGCGTAATCGATTTTTGTGGATAATATTTGAGGCAATGTCTATTAATGATTAATTTAGTAGATTTAAGAAATTAAAAGCAGAAAAAGTAAAGAGATTAAAAAGAGCCATCTACATACCTCTTGTGCATCGGAAATTAGCTGGGCCTTGACAGCCTTGATTCGGTCACGTTTAACGTTACCAGCAGAGACCAGAACAGATTTGAGGGCTCTCAAGCCAAAATCGTAGTGAGACTGCGGCGAAAGTTGTTCATCACACAGCTTGAAGAATGGGACCACCTTACCTGCGAGTAATTCAGCTGATCTGAAGCCCTATATGAAGAATATATTATTTATTTTCTAACCATAAGAACGTTTACTCTTCAAATCGCAAAAAAAATTATCTGAAAGGCTTACCTGAGAGTAGAGCATGACTTGAGCGATAAGCTGGCGATCTGGCTGAGTCATGGCGAGAGATCGGAACAACTTTTTCAAATTGTCCGGTAAATTAGAACGTCCAGCATAGCCAGGATTCATGGTTATGAAGACAGCCATGTCCGGATTGATGGTTACTTGACGATTCAGAAGTTCTACTTTGACCTCTTTGGTGCTGGAGCTATTGAGAGCGAGCTCACGTAGGCCTTCTTGGATTCCTTGGATCTGCTGACTTACTGCAGATAACATTCTCTCTTCGAGACGATTGAACTCATCGAAACAGCCCCAAGCGCCGACCTGGCATAGACCGACAAAGATACGACCCATTGCCTGAAATTTACGAATATTTTTTATATACAAAGTAAAATAATCTAATCTAATTTTATTGGCCAATAAATCAGTAAATTTATATAATGAAAAATTTGATTAAACTCACATGAAAGTCAAACGTTTCATCACAGTTAAAGACCAACACAAAGCGACCCAATTGTATGCCAAGGGCCTTAACTGACTCAGTCTTACCAGTACCTGCTGGACCAAAGGGAGAACCACCGAGACGAGCTTCTAGTGCTTGGGTCATCGTGAGGTAACAGCGATCTGTCAGCGGAGTCTGCACAAGGCGATCTACAACCCCAAGGTATTCGAAGCCGTACCAAAATTTGGCATTTGCCATTTCAATCGAGACTTGCTTCAAGGGATCGGATTCCTTGGAGTTGAAGTAGAACCTCATCTGAGAGTTCCAGGTGAAGTGTCGTGAGGATTTAATGTTATTTTTTATCAACATTCTAATAATGTCCCTCTGATGGACGTGTTCAATGATGAGCTGTTCGAGTTTGCGACGTCTCACTATGGGCTGTTCATACAGAACAGAGTCGGCAAGAACGTTGAGCATAGACTCAACTGACTTGAGGCATTTATTCAATGGTGAATCGGGATCCGAGGATTTGGCGGACTTTTCGGTGGCATTAAGGGCCGATTCAACACTTTCACTCCAAATGACTTGGGAGGCGAGAACGACTAGTTGTGATTGGTACTTGTCGCACCAGTTCAGGAAGCCAGATGTTTCGAGGTCATTTACTGACTTGAGGTTCTAGAATTTTATGGAGAGATTTAACAAAAGGATGAGAGATTTGATTGAATTTACTTGACACATTCATGCAGACTAAGTCTAAGATATAATTTTATACAGGTAACTAGTACTTTCAGCCAAAATTATTTCGGGTTTTATTACAGCAGTATATTTTCAGCCTCCTAATGCCATACAATATACCAATGTGTACTACTTTTAAGTAATTAGAAATAACATAAACTTAGAATCTAAATTCAAACAAGTTGACATTTATTCATTCAGCTTCAAAGAGATACAACAGGCTTCCAATTTAAACTCAGAAAAAAAACATAAAACATAAAAACGTTCAGGTCATCATCTGAATACACGCATGACGGCTTGATGGAAGAATAATATGACAAATGCATGCACACTTTCTCTAGCCAATTACTCACTTCACCAATTGGGCCATAAGCGAAATTTTTAAGCTTAACATTATATTAAAGGTTATGAAATATGTTAAAATTAATAGGAGAGAATAACTTGTAAAATATATGATACTTACCTGCAATTCGTTTACAGCACGACCGAGATATGTCGCAAGAGAGAAGCGCATTTGTTTCTCAAACAGTGTGAGCCAGTCGTTGATAATCGGATTATCCTTTATTGATACGGGATTAACAAATTCAACGCGTTCATCTTCCTTCGATAAGAGACCCTTAATGACAGTGTTATCTTCATTGAGGTCAATGCTGTTAACGCCTGCAAACATCTTCTTGAAATGCTTCTGGAGTCTGGGAACGTTCTTGGAGTTGCCAATTATTTCTAGTAGATCTTCGTCACCGACAAAGTAGAACCTAGGAAATGAAGATCTCTGCTTTTCTAGGTACTCTCCCAAGGAGCGTTGGATCTTATTTAGTCGGTCAGCAAGACGCTCCAACTGTTTCTGCACGTTGGCAATGTTCAGGACGTCTACTACGAGCGGGGACTTGACGACTTTCTTCATTAAGCCGAGGAATTCGGTGCTGACAGAAAGAAATCGCTGGCTCTCTTGTGGTAGGAGTGTCTTGATGTCGGCTGAGCCTGCAAAGATACCGTCGAGATAGACCCAGCGGCGTTGAACGTCGATCCAGACATCGAATAGAGCGTTTATACGGTTCAATTTATCTTCCCAAGAGCTGGCTTCTTCTTCAAATTGCTAGGAAAACGTTTGATAAATATTATTTTGATATTTAATTAACTACTTTCTTTACTCAAAAATACCAATTCTCCTAACAGTACTCACTTTAAAGTATGGTGAGAATTTCATTGCCACAAGGGAGTTGATGTGTTCTTTCACTTTGGTGAACAGATCGTCCCAGCCCTTGATAAGGCGACATTTCGTCTGGTATGGAATCAACTCGAGCTCATAATTCTTCCAGACATGAGTGACTTGTCTAAGGAATTCTTCCAAGGCCTTTTCACCCTGTGCGACAAGTAGAATCTCCCTAATCACCATTTCATTCCTAACGAGATCAATGTCCCAAACCTGTCCGAGGGTCAACTCTGGCATGACCCATTTGACGTTGAGTTTTCGCATGAGCGACAGCCAATGTCTCTCCTTCAAGGCTTCCGATTTCATTTCGATAATCATTGAATTGACCTTGCAGTAGGACTGAAGAGTCGACTTGATATGTTCATAGGAGGCGTAGTGTCGGAATTTTGGAGGCATCGTCTTCAATTGGTTCAACATGTCATCGAGGTTTGAGCGTAACTTTCTTGGTTGCACTGTTTGCCAAAGAGTGTCCTTCATTTTTTCAATTGAGGACCAGACGCTGCTCAATTCATTCCAGACGGTTTTTAAATCCTAGAAAAATCAGAAATTAAAAGAAAAGTACACTTTTTGCTCCAAAATGGGACTAAAAATTAAGAGTACATTTAACAGAAAGAAATCACTAGGAATGATACTTGTATTCTGAATGAATGAATCAAGAAGGATACTTACATGTAATTCTTCCTGAGCAACCACGACGCGCTCTTCGCTGGATGGAAGTACGCCAGGATCTGTGAGGAATAGGGCTTCTTTAGCGCGTTGTATATTCTCTCTATCTTCCTTCAAGCGACGGAATTTGGTCTCAAGAACGTTGAGAATCTTGACAGCATCCTCGGGCTTTGTATTTCCCTGCACTGGCCTCTCCTTCTCCCAAGCGGATAAAAGTTCTGTCGTCTTTTGTTCGACAACCTTGTCTTCGCTGACAATTTTAACTTGAAGTGAGGACATCTAAGATTTAATGGGGAAATTAATATTTTTCTTACCTTTCTTAAAAATGAAAATGAAGACATTGAGAAAGTAGGGAAAAATGAAATGAGATAATTTTAAACACCAGTGTTAGAAAATAAAGAATGATTGATTTCTTTACCGTTTCCTATTAAATAAATAAAAGAGATTTAAATGGGATTATTTATTGAGATTCTTTCATTTAGAATTACAGCATGCTGTATTTAATAATAGCGAGGCATGTTGAATATTTTTGCAGACACTTATTTTGTAAATAATTTAGAAATTCTCAAAACTCACTTGGTTATTAATACTGGCCTCTTTGCGTCTCATAATCTCTTGGAAGGCGGACCATTCTCCCTTTATCTGCTCACAGTCACGCCAGTCGCTGGGGAATTGAAAGCGGTCACGATACAAAATTGCCTGTCCACTAACAAACATTCCCACAAGTTTATCCCAATTATTCATCTTCCTCTTCAGTGACTGAGTGTAGGTGATAAGGCCGACAGCCTCTGATGTACTACCAGTATCGATGGATTGTGCTTCAAGGTCAGTGCGCGCCTTATTGACTTGCACGTAGAATTCATTGATTTCGGAGCCGAGGTTGGAGCCAAACTTGCTGACAATATCTTTGTGCCAGTTGTCGTACTTGAGTGAGACCTTGGACTGTACTTTGCCAAATACTATGGTTATTGGGCCAAAGTCCTTTTGAGATTCGGGCACGTCAAAGTGCTTACGAATGCTCTTGATCTCATCGAGAATGTTCATCCACTTTTCAATGTCGTTACCCAAGAGGTTGTAGACCTGGTCGCCTTGGAGGTCCCAGAGAGACTGATAGCTAGTCCAAGTGTTGACATAATCACCAGCCTCTTCAATGACTGAATTGACCACGTGATAGGCTTCATGCAGAATGACGCCATTGTTGGGTAGTTTAGAGATGAGATTTCTATAGGTCTGATCTATCTCCTGCTCAGCTTCAATGCCCACTTGATATCGTGAGTGTTGGATCCTGGGTAGAGATAGAACGACGTTCTGCCAGGAGTCAAGTTCATTCATGACATGTTTAAGAGCAGATTGAATGGGTGGTTGAAGATGAATCCTTTGATTTGTTATTCTAAGCTCATGAGTAGTTTGCTTCAGTTTGGGAAGGACACTCAATTTTCCATCAACAAGTTCATTATCCATATCTTCGACAAGTTCAGAGTCGATGCTGTTGCCACCAGTTCTTAGTGTTTTAACCCAGTCGTTCAAGGCGTTTTCCAGACGATGTACGAGTCTCTTTTGCACTTCATTATCCAACTTGTTTGTCCAGTAATTGAGGTTACTGTACTTGTGAAGGTTCAAGTCATCAACGAGTTTTTGGATTTTACTTATAATTTCAGCAAAGTTCTCTCTTGAATACGAGCAGGTATCAAGGGCCTTGAGTTGTACATCAATTTCACGGGTGGTATGAAGGAGTTCTTCTACTTTCTCCTGGAACATGACCACTTGGTCGCAGAGGCGTTGGACAAAGGTCTGAATTCTAAAAGAGTCCCACATAAGCTGGAAGCCTTCGGTGAAAGTTGTCCTCAGTTCACGACGTATGCCGACAAGAAGGATTCCAATGTCATGACGATGGCACTCTTCAATGCTATGAGAGCAATCCTGATAGGTTCTAAGGCTTTGAATGAGTGATATCCCATAAGGATAGAGGTGATTAGTCTGATGGGCTAGATTGACAATTTGAAGGGGTACACGGAAACCAAGAGCCTTCATGTGTCTAACCTCCTTGGCTAGAGTTATGACATCTTTTGGAAAGTTGATTCGCATCTTGTAAATGGTTTTAGTCTGCGGTTCAGAGTCTTTAATGGCAATCTTTGTACGTGTTGGATCAATGCAGAAGATACGACCGTTGATAGTATTTTGTTGTTCTTGCACAGTCTTGCACCATTCATTAAAGACAGGCACGACGTTGAGCTTTGCTTTGAATGAGTCCCCATCGGACTTGAGAGCTTGACCATCTCTATGCTGCTCCCAGCCCTTTCCGAGGACGTCTTCCACACGATTGAGGTAGAGGTTGAATTGATTTTCAATTTGATTAACCCATATTATTGATCCAGCAACCGGTGGGATATCCAGTGTCTTGTTGAGATCCCACGCGGGGGTATTTCTAAATCCCCTCTTGAACTTTTCATGCAATCTTTCAATGTCAATCTTGACCCTTTCAATTAGCTGAGCCTGGTATTGACGAATGGCTCCACGAATGTGTGGACGTACAAAGAGGGCATTAAAGCGTGAAAAGTATCTAAACATTTCATTGGCATTCTTTGCAGTGCCGAGAAGATC
This sequence comes from Gyrodactylus salaris, assembly GCA_000715275.1. Classification (NCBI taxonomy): domain Eukaryota; kingdom Metazoa; phylum Platyhelminthes; class Monogenea; order Gyrodactylidea; family Gyrodactylidae; genus Gyrodactylus; species Gyrodactylus salaris. The sequence continues at coordinate 22,336 of KL566900.1, forward strand.
TCTCAACTTGGTGGTGATCTTTGACTCAACCTGGTCAATCTTTTCGTCATAACGCTTCATGGCCGATTCCCAAGCCTCTTGGCCTTCCTTGCTAATGTCGAGACAGTCGATTTCAATGACCAACTCATATGCAGCATCGACATCTTCAATGGCCTTGGAGTCAGCGCATTCGAAATCCATTTTCTTTTCATCGCCTTTCACGCTTGATTTTTCCGTAGGGGGCTTTGGATCAGTACTTTTAATCACGCCTGACTTGTTATCAGGGCGGAGAACACGTGATATCACCTGACGCAATTGATCATGTTGGTGACGAAATCTATAAATAGATCACACAATTAAAATTGATGCTCAAGGGTAATCGATAATTGTCTCAATTATTACCTAAAATAAGTCACTCATGCAAGAAGATTAAACTTACGATTTCATATGCTCAAGTCTTGTTTGGAGAGATTTATGAGCCCACTTGGTGCGCCAAATGAAACGATTCATGGGCTCTTCGCGTTTTTTCTTAATAATTTCTCGTACTAATTGCTGTTGCTTCTCAGATTCATCTTCCCAAGTATTGAAGACTTCTATGCATTGGTTAATGATTTTATCAAAGGCGTCATAAGGAATATGAAGGAGTCTTCTTGTCCCCAAGACCTAAAAATGATATCATTAGAAGAGGTCATTAAACATTTGGTCATTAAACAAACCTTGAATAGTTGGTTCATAAGGTCATTAGAGAAGGCTTGTGTGAGTTTATGAGCTCTGGCGATAGGATACTTTGAATTCCTTAGCTTTTTCATATGCCCAAAGATTGACTTTACAGCTTCGCGAATCTTTTCAATTTCAGTGGCAGAGAGCAAGTCTTTTAGTGGGAAATCTTTTATCAATGGATTATAGTCGTTGACCTTGTCTAGAGCAGCTTGAAGGCCAGTGTCAGTATCGAAACTAAGAATAGCATGGAAGCGTTTGGCTTGTTTCAAAATGTCCAACGACAAGTTGACTTCGTAAGAGTTCCTCTTCTCCTGAATACGAAGAAGGCTTCTTTCAAAATTGACCCAAAAGGTGATCTCTTGAAGAGCTGTTCCAGAAGCAGGATCGCGATCCAATTTGGTAACTTTTTGAATTTCTTTCGTCCACTTATTAACGCATGCCTGAAGAGCGTTGAGGAACTGTGGGTCATCAATGCGGTCTTCAAAGTCACCTACTTTGGCCTTGCGATTCTGTTCGCTACAGGATTTAATGACCTGTAGGATTACAGGATGATACGTTAAGGTAACATCTGGTATGTCAATATTGTGTTGTAAATGTAGGAGTCCGACTTCAAGCTCAGTCATCTTCTTTTCCACGTTAGCCGGCATCTTGTCATTGTCACGTTCATTCTTGCCGGACTCTTTGATGTAGGATTTGAAGTAAGGAGCCATGGCAAGGCTGACGATGCTGTGAAGGGATTCGCAAGCAGAACCCTCACCAAAGGTCATTATAAGTAGGTTTGTAGACAAGTCTTTGTCAGCATCTAGAAGCAGTGGTTTCTTGATAAAAACAATGCTGGAACTCTTCAGACCATTGTATTGTAATTGAGAAGAAAGGGTAAAGATTTGATTTTCAGGGCCATCTTCTTCTTCTTCGTCTGAAGAAAAGAGAAAAATCGTTAAAAGAAATAATTACCTTTAAGAACAGAGCGAATGATGAAGAGGATCTTGGATTGGGGATCACTAATGATCTTTTTGAGATTTTCAATAGTGTTGGGCTCTGCAAAGAGAGTTTGCAGGGATGCAAGGATATGGGCAGAATCTCCAAAGATTGAGAGTACTACTTTTTGAAGATATAATGATAATTGTTTTTGATCAATCAAATTTACAGAATGTTCTATCGGAGGTTCGTTCAGAACTTCCGTCATTGCTATTCAATTTTGAATCAAATGTTATTGGACTTTTGATTAAAACCTTTTATAAATCTACTAATAGTCTTTAAATTGTGGCAATTATTCAAAAATTAAACCTATAATTTTCGAATTTTAATTTCACCTTTATTCGTTCCGTTATACATATATTTTAATAAAATGCAAATACAATCATCAAGCAAATCAATATTCAAAGACGGTAACGACCCCAGTGTCATGTAAAGTTGAAATAATCTAATTCTCAGATTAAAAGGGATCGCTATCCACCCAAATCGCTTTTTATTTTCAGCTTATTCTAAAAATTCAAACTACATCTGTCGTTCAGATGATTATTCCATCCAAGGCATTCTTCAGGAAAATGAATCTATTATTTTGAGTGCAGCTTTCTCAAAAAGTGGTCTACGTCTCTTTAATATCCTGCTCAATAAAAAGGTGGTCATTTGGGAGATACCATCTTACAAAAGGCTTGGCGAATTGAAGCTAGATAATATCAGTCGAGACATAAAATTCGTTGACAACGATACGTTTATGTCAATCGTTCAGGACAAATCATTGTTAATTCTCGATTTAAATACTTTATCCAAGTTTCAGCATAACTTTGAAGAATTTATCACTTCTTCCTCTTTCAGTCATAGTTGTAATTATGTGGCTCTATCATTTGAGGATAAGTCAATGGCGATATTCTTAATTTCGGAGTCTTCCTTAAATCTTTTGACAAAAATGACATTTCAGTTTGCATTTTTTGACATTGTTTGGCAAAACTGCTTGATTACTTTAGATGGTAGAAATTTCCTGAATACAATCATATTTGACTGTGTCAAGGTTTGTCTGGTATTCCTAATTTTAACTAGGAAACTCTCAATTTTGCAAAATGTTTGGATTTGAAGGGAAAAGATTGTCTCAAGATTGAATGGAGCGATAAATTAAAGTGTCTTCTAGCTTTTAGTTCTAAAGGAATCGTTTCTTTCCACGACGAAGATCTCAATACCTTATTCGAAATTTCACTTGGCATGGATAATCCCAAGGCAATATCCTTCTCAGAACACACGCTTGTAAGTTGTAATATTTAAAGGTATCTCTCTATTTTTATTCTAGATACTTCTATCAAACAATGGGATATTGCAGACATTCAAATTTGAGATGAAATTTCTAGCAGCATACAATCAAGCTTATTCAATCTATAGCGAAGATTGTCGTAGTATAATTGTTCTAGACTTGGCAACGATGAGAAAACAGACTATTGCAAAAAACTCTTTTATAGGGAACCTCTGCATTGCTGATGAGAATTTTCTTGTAGAAGAGCCATTGCAAATCTCTATTTATTCACAGAAAAAATGCCTGGAGTCCTTTGTAAAGGAAGACAGCTCTAAAATGACCCTTTTGGGAAAAGACAAAATTTGGATAATGGAAAAGTCTCATGTAAAATGCTTAACCTATCAAGGCTCATTTACAAGGAAATGGAAACTGAACAATGAAATCACTTCAGCCTGTTTTGTTGGAGAGCGTGGATCTTTACTTATTGCCCTAGGAGATGAAAAAGTTAGCTTGTATTCCAAATCTAAATATTAGATTTATCAAATATTCTTTGAGGAGAAATTCGAGAAATTCATTACAGCTACAAATGGAATAATTTCTTGCATTAAAACAAACTCTAATGGAGATCAAATGTCAACGATAAATAGCTCGAAAGATTTAAAAGTTGTCAAAATCATTGAGAAAACCTGCATTCATTCAGTCAGTTGAACATTTTAAACTTTCTATGTGTATCAATATTCTAAAACACTATGTATTTAATAAAGTTTTAGGTTTTAACAAAAGAGTGAGTAAATAGGGATAGAATTAGAGCTTGAAATTCTAGTATTTGCACATTTATTACATTTTCTACTCACGAGTAATACTCTTAAATATAATTTAAATTATTTCAAGGATTCAAATGTTGACCACGTATTTTGGAATACTACTGTTAAGGATACCTTTGGATATATTAAAGGATCGCTCTTAATCATTGTGTTATGTGGCACGATTGTATACCGCAAGAATATCAAATGCCGTGTTATTGGCTTCCAAGGAAACCTCTTAATCGTTGTAGACTATAAAGGACGAGAAGCAAAAATGACCATTGAAATAGACCTCGACATAAGTGAGATGAGTCTTGGTTTGGACAATTTCGAGTCATTTATCGACATGAATCCTAGTAAAGAAGACATTGAACGGTCTCTGATAAATTGTCTTGAAAAAGGAGATGTTACTGTAATTTTATTATTAACCTCTAAAAATTAGATTTGTCAAAAGATTCTCGAAACATGTCCAAATGCTAAATTTCAAAATCTCATGGATAAAATGGTTGTGAGTTCATTTAACCCTTCCTCATAAGGCACTTAACTTTGAATAGCATCAAGACTGAAAAATAAAAAAGTACGTTTCCCCCTGGCTTATACAATTTTCCTATGAAGCCAATGATTATAATACCTACTTGATTTTATCGAGTTATAGAAAACAATTCAAGAAATGAACCATTGGACTGATGCAGAAAAAAAATCATACATTAAAGCTGAATTCTTGGCATCAACCAATCAGTACGAAGAGGCTGTGATCATATTCAAGCGTCTCTGTCTAGCAAACTCAGTGGATTTTCTGCATAGAAATAATTTGGCAGAAGATTACGATAGCAAATTTGATTGTGCAATGGAAAATTTAAATTATAACCTCGCAATATCTTTGGCCGGCAAGAAAGGTGATCTTGACAGGTGATTTATTTTACTTTTTAAATCATTAGATCGAGGTCTTGTGACAAGTAAGGCTGCAAAATTACTAGACCTTAGATTCTAGAGTAAAATATCTTTTGGATAGAAATTTTGTATAAAAATCATGAGAAAAAATCAGTATCACATTAGGGTGGAACATAGAAAAAAATATTTTTGAATACTTAGTAATACATGTATGATAAAAGAACACATTTCAAACATTTATTCACCTTTCTTTTCATTTAAAACTCATTTTTAGAATAGCTGACTCTCCTTTAATTACATGTCCAATCAAGCAAGAATTAGAATATAAGTTTTGCACATTTTGAGATTTTCGAAATTTTAATTTATCAAAAAATCTGAATTTTTGTAAATGAACATTTTGTACAAGTTACTATTTTCATATATATCTTGTATGAGATGGAAAACACTAACATGAAGCTGATATTGCAAAGGTGAATAAATAGGTGAATAATATTATATGGTGAATAAATTTAGATAATCTCTCAACGTGTACGTCCTATATCTTGAGAAGCATTGTTACTCCCATGGGCAGCTATATGTAGTCTGCTCAAGAGTTGGCAATCCCGCAAATTTTAACATGTTTATTTATTTTCTATTTTCAGAACAAAATCTCAGTTATTCACAAACACTAACCTTATGTTGGGATGTAATTTTCTAATTTTTCAAATGCATTTCAAGAGCATAGTTGAATAATTAATTTTCCGTTAAAAGGTATTTTTTCCGCGACTGGGTATTACTAGTGGTGAATAAATTTAGATAAAAGCTTTAAAACTTCAAGCAAAGTCATGGGAGACATCTGAGTTGAGTATCGTCCATATCGAGGTGACACCTCCACAAACTCTGTTCGGACGATCAGCACGAATAGAGGTAATTTGGGATTTCAATGTCACTGTAAGGGATATTGTAATTTAACCATGATTCCGTGAGAGGATGTTGTGAGAATTCCAAAGGATAGATCTGAGTTGTAGGCCGGAATTATAAGTCGCCTTGGGGACGTAATAACTCTTCATTTGGCAAGATCCCTTCAGTTGAGTTGAACGAGTCCTCTACCTGGGCTTTACAGGAGTTAAGAGAGTTTTCCGCAAGCCTTTTAGTCACAAGAGAGACGATCGTGGGAGGATCAAACGTGAGCAGATGCGGTTTGAGTGAAGAATCATGTTAAGGTTAGAGCTTGCGTTATTAGACGGAGCCGGAGCTGAGTGTCAAGTTCCGCATTGTCACTTCGAGGGGCAGTAGGTAACTTTTTAAGGTATTCTCGGTGTTCTGGTATCTCTAGTCACCGTTAGACCATCAGCTTTAAGGTAGATAGAGATAATTCCGTTTTTGGTGACAGGAATGATTGATCCATTGAGGTCAGGCATACAACCAATGATTTTTGAGATTGTCCTAACAAGGACATCATTGGAGTATGCTGCCGCATGGATGAAATAACCTGAAGCCTTTTTACATGTAGCTTCCGACACAACACTTTCACACCCCAGACAGAAATACTCAATCAATTTATTCTTATATCGAAAAATGTCTATACAAAACAAATATGAAAAATAATTTTCTATTCGCATTTATGAAAAAAATTGGTTAAGAGAGGCTTTTCTACATGATAAATTTTTGAATATCATAAATGTACGTTTTTTGACACAAGAACACGTTTTTTATTTTAACGACATATTTTTAATAACTTACGAAAATATTTTTTTTTTACTCATCAGACTCGCAAACAGTATAGGCCGACTTTTTTTTGTAAAAAAAATCGTTATTTTTAAATGGAAAATACAAATATGTTGATATGTGTACATTGTACAATAAAAAAATATTACACAAATGCGCTAAATTGAATTCTCTATAAAACGATCAAAGTTATTTTTTGATTAAAATTCATAGGAAAATAATAACACTAAGAGTTTAAAATATTTTTTTTAATCAAAAAAGTACTTTTTTTTAATTTCAAATTTTATTTATTAAAACTAACATCCTTACAGGCTCCTACAAGTCTACAATTCTATAAGGCATTTGAATGACATGGTCACCATTGAAATGTGTGGAGATTTTCTAAGGGAATTGGGCAATTGTGAGCAATCTGCAAAGTGTTTTCGACGTTCAAAGAACTACAAGAAACTCTTGGACTTGCTTATTTCACATAACATGTGGAAGGCAGTAGGTTAAATTGACTTGTTTTAAATTAACCAATAAAATTAAATCTCTGTTTTAGGCTTATCAAGTTACAATTAAAGAAAAGGACTTGAAAAAGGATTTTTTTGAGAAGTTCATCCATTGGAACTTGAATGAAGGGATAATATTTGATGAAAGTGAGTAAAATGTTTTGTTATTCTATCCTTGAGAGGATCAGCATTTGAGCTGATTTTCAGTGGTTAATAATTCTCTTCCTCCTCTCAAGTTTTTGACGGTGATAACTCTGCAAAGATTGATTTTCTTCTTGCAATTCTGCATTCAACTTTGCAGAAGAAAGATTACCTCTCATCAAGTTTTATTTGCGAAAAACTGCATTCATTAGATGGAGGTAAATTCAGATAAAATGATCTGTCCTTTAGAAAAATCTTCATGGAAAGAAAGATCTGATCAGCTCTTTGTGCACTACGTGATCGAGAAAAATAAGGTTAGTTACTTTTATACTTTACATTTTTAGGAAAAAAATGTTAAAAAATCTAAAAAAGTTGTCTCAAACTTGATAAAGTATCTTTTCAATTGTGATCATCTTTATTATTCATCAAAGAGGTGAGATTTGATTTAACAAATTTAGTCAACTGATAAAGAACTTGATGGAGTACAATTATGCAGATGGATCATTTTTGCAAGCGAACAAGGAGATTTTATTGAGAAATATGATAACTCAAGACTCATCCAAAAGAGAATTGATATGGTTGAAGACTCTTTATTTGATTGATGATAAAATAAATTCATAAAGCTTTACTTAATATTATTAATTATTGTCAAATTGACTATGTCAATCAACAACTTCTTTAGAATTACTAATTAAGGCTTGACTTATTTGAAATCAAGAATAATATCTCGTACCTAAGATCAAGGACCAACCTCATCAGTGGGTCATCTTCAGATATCAATACCCTGTCGAAACTGAAAACCAAGATGATCTGCAAACATCTCTGGGATAAAATCAACAAAAACTCTCTGTTCAAATAACAAATCTTATGTCTTACATAACTCAATACTGAAATAAAGGTTCTATTATAAAAAAATTAAGTTTAAAAGCAGTCTTTACTATTTAGAATGCATAAAGTTTTTAAATTAAATTAGTAAAGTTACGCGCATTCAAACAATAAATGAGAGTTTTATCGAAATGAACTTTAATTAATAATCAACTATTTAAACTCTGAGCTTTCAGGCTGCGCCTGATTAGATAATTTAGAATATAATTTCTAATTTTTATCCTGCATAGATTTATATTATTATAGATATTTATAGTATGTCTTACTTTAAACTCAATGCCTTGTGTCGAATGAATAATTTTTGTCAAAAGCATGATAAGAATTGTATATTCTCCAGCCTAACTGTGGAAGGGAAATGTCAAAAGATTCAGGTCTCTTTTGACTCTTATAGAATCCTCGTGTCATCCTCTAGTTTAAAGGCCAAGGCAGTTGCTGCTTTTTTCATCTTTTCGGTAGCATTTCCTTTCAAAACCGATGACGATATTAGAAAAAATCTTGACGCCGGAAATAATGAGTTTGGAAAAGATTTTCTTGACAATTGTGAAGTTGAAATAATTAGAACAGACGATTTCGAAGAGGAAGAAGAAGAGGAACCAATTGAAATATTTAAGCAAGTTAATTTGACTCAGAGCCTAAGGAATGACTTCAAAGTTTGCACCCTTGAGTACAAGAACTTGAAAATTACCGGCTATTCAACATCTTTCAGGAGTTCTAAAAACAACGTTTTCAATCTCTTCAAGATGCTTATTCACAATCTGAACCTCAATTCATCATTTATTGACCAAGTAGATGATATTCAGAGCACAATACCCCAGGTTCCTATCAGCAATGATGATAATGATTCAAAGTTCAGAAATTTTTGTGAAAAGCTCTTTCTCAAGTGTACCTTCAACTACTATTATACGAGTGAAAAAAACATTTATGTTGCACTGACAATCGATAATACTTTCCCAAATAAAGTTTTCACAAGTCAACCTTTTGATAGTTACGAGGAAGCCAAGTCAGATGTCATTATTCAATTTCTTCATGAATTTGAAAAATAGTCTGCCTATTCGGAAGTTCTAGATCAAGATGCAAAATATTAAAAAAGATTAAACACTATTTACAAAATACAATTATCAATATAATTATCAAATACTTATTATTTTTTAGCATTCTATTCAATAAGCTATAAATGACTAATCTTACCGCATATAAAAAATGTCCAAATTGAAGAATTTCACAGATCAATAATTGATCAATGATAATCAAATTTTGATTCAATTAAATAATTTAAATTTGAAACTTTAAAATTTTAAGTTAAAATTTAAATGTTTCTTGAACAAATTTTGTTGTTATTCCAAATACATTTAATGTACATTTTCAAATTCAGCATCAAATGAGTGATTTGAACTCATTGAGTAATCTCTTCTCAGATTACTCGAAATATGTAAATTTAATACTTATTATCATCTAGAATGACGAAGAGGCATTAAAAGACTTTATTATTCTCATGAGTGGAAGTTGTTATTCAGAAAACCCAGAACAGTAAAAGTCAATTTTAATATTAGTTCTCTCTACCATATAAATGAATTTGAAATATCCCAAAATAGAATAAGCTTCTCAATCAATCGCATTAACAGCATATTCAATCAGAATATCTATCTTTTGAACAATCGAAATGATTCTGAACCTATTAAAAATACTCAAATGTCACAATTAATTCTCCGACTATTGAGGATTTATTGTCTAAATAATTCAACCAGGATTTACTTTCAAGATATCGATCACATATCACTTACAATGGATTATCTCTGGATCTTGATAAGTCAGGTAAATCATTTTGTGAAAAATTTACTGTGTAAATCATTTTTTAATTCTCAACCAGACTTAATAGTAGTATTTATTCAATACGGGATTAAAAATTTGAACTCTAGGATTTTTTAGAAACAAGTATTTTGCATATTGATGGATGGTAAAGTTATTATTACCAAGATTTTATTTCAAGTTGAAAATATTCTAATATTTCACCCTTGAATTTTCACCAACTATCCGAAGATAGATAAGCAGTGCTTATTAAGCACTAATGATTGATACAATATTAATGTATGTAATTGGGGTTAAAAATATTTTAGTTACACTTTTTTTACACCCTGCCATATTTTTATCACTGACTATAAGATTGCTCAGATATTGAAAGAATCTATCTAGTCACGATTCTAATTTTGTAAAATGATATCGGATACTTATAATTGTGAAAAATTGATTTGTATCAGAATTTGTGCACAGTAAACTCTAATTTCAAGGTTTAAAACCACACATTTCTTCTCGTGTTACGATGATTGAGAAAGTGTTACTAGCTTCATTCATTTGCTAGCGGGAATAAATTTCATTGAAAATATTTCAGTATGGAAAAATATGCCCTTTACTGTGTATGCTTTCAATAGCTCTTTAAATTCTCAATTACTTGAGCATTTTTATTTTCCAGAATATCTACGATCCCTTTGGAGATTTATCATACCTTATTGAATATATCAAGGCAATTTTTGATCCCTTCAATCGTTGGGAAACTTTTAATCAAATGTGAGTGCATTTAAATATCATATCATCATCATAAAATTTTCTCATTCTTTATCACGTGATTTTTATCTTAGAATTTAAAACCATAGTTTTTTAATCAGGAATTTAAATTATAATTTAATAAATCATTTTTACTTGGATACCCTAAAAATCAATTTTATTAACATAATTTTGAAACCGAACCAAGACTATTTCATTTTAATAATTGAATCACGATTTTGAGGTGTTTTGGAAAAAAGAGAAATATGGTAAACAAGCTATATTCTCGCCGATTCTCATCAGACCCATACTTGGAATTAAGAGGCGTGAAAAAATATACACTTGGTTTTTTGATCTCAAAATTCAAAGTTAGTAGACGAGTAATGTAAAAAGATTGATTATCGATTTTCTAAAATGCCAATTTCACTTAAGGGCCAATTTAAGTCTATGAATTAAATTTTTCTATGGGACTTTATTAGAGAAAACGAAAGAGAGAAAAATTCCGCATCTTCTGGTATAATTTATAATACTGTGTTAGAAAATACCTGTATTACAGTAAATTTGTATTTATAACCTCATACTACTTGTAAGTACAAATACAACAAAAATGTTGAATGGAAAAAGCGGGGTTGACTTTCGCGAAACAGGAGAGGACATATACTGTATGATAATCTGCTCGAATTAAGAATGAAAGAAAAGCTCGACATAATGAATATTCGACCTAATATATGCAAACAGCTTGTCCACTTGCACTCCCTTCAACTGCGTTGGCCAATGTGAAAGTTTTTTCTTTGCTAGGGTTTCTTTTTCTTTCACTAACGATTAAATTCAGTAATCTATTTTGAACTCATATAATTTTTCATTCTGAAATCTTTTGTAAATATTCACTTTATTTTTATTTTTCTTAACCATTTGAAGAACTGATGATATTGGTAGACATTTTCTTCAGTTTTTAAAAAATTATGAATGTATTTTTGACTGAGCTCATTAGTCCATAATTTTTTTATAAATTTCTCCAGAAGTTTCTTTCAATGGTTGTAGTGTTTATGAATTCTTCAACATTTGTAAATGCTTGGAAGGTCTAATATTAAAGTTCTATATTATGAAGACCAGAATGAACCTTTTCAAGCAGACAACATACACCCACACCCTACAGTGGCCGACCTGAGAGTTTTTTCTCTTTCAACTTTTATCACGAGGCCTTCTAAGAATTTACAAATTTTGAAAGAATCTTTTGAAGTAATTTATTTCATTATTAAAACTATTCGATGGACTGATGAGATAGGTCGAAAATTAAGTTTGTGAATTCTTACAGTTATACAAATGTATTGAACTACAGTGTACATGTTACCGTATATTCAATGAATTAGAAATTAAGCTTAATTCCTAGTACAGGTAATTCCTGTAGTTTTTGAAAATCTAATTCTAGGAGCAGGATTGAAATCTAACCTAAAATGAGAAAGTTATGGAGGTTTAGAGTTTATCTGAAACACACACATCCGCACAATGTACTCTCCCTCCGCCTCTTTAATAAATCATCTTCCCACAATGATTGTTGCACAATCTGAGTTTTAATCAAAAAGTACACGAACGAAAAATAACCAAACTCTCGAAAAAAAGTATTTATTTATGAAATACCAATTTTATCTCCTTTTTCTCTCATGGCCTCAAAACGCTTTTCCATAAGTCGAAAATCAAAGATCCTCTTATAATTCTATAACCTTTTTCTTGATCAAGAATAATAAGAATGCTTCCTTCAGGTTGTTATCAATCGACGGTCTAGTTCTAACTGTTTTAGGCCATTTCGAAATAATTGAAAGCCTTCTTCAACCTGATGTTGTTTTCTCAAAAATTTGGCCTACAAATATGCTTTATTTTGAGCATACATGCTAAAATATATTGTATTGTAATATGCTCTATTTTACGACCATTACGCGTAAATTATGAACTCAACTGCAGTGTACATTTAAATGATAGGCCTCTTCATTGGAAAAGTAAAAACTCATCTCTTGAAACATAAATCTATCTCATTATAATTGTTTATATGAGAAACCCAATTTTTTCTAGTCTCAAGCACTTTCAAAAATAGTTCAAATTAGCTCAATTTTCCTAAAATTTTAATCCACAGTTTGAAAGATGTATTCTTTCCTTGTAAACATTGTTTATTAAACAATAATAGTATTTTGATTAGAATTTCTTTTCAATTTCTCGCTTTTCGTTGAGTTATTTATGAATTGCATTATGATCAACCCATCTATTTGATAGAAATACATTTTATTTTATTTGTGCATAATTCTTATAATTCATTTCGAATCAGAAAAATTCTCTGAACCCTTTCCATTGGGTAACCCTAATGATACTTTTGTTACAGGATCAATTCTTGCAATGCATCACACTTTGTGGATGATAAAGGTGGCTGCTTAATACCACGCCTTCGTCAAGGATTAGTTGAGAGTCAGTTTTTCATAATCCCAATTAAAAAATCTTAGAAATCCTCGGAATCAATAATCCGGTCATCCCAAAGGATCAAATCTGTGACGTGGCCTTGTCGCTCTTTGCCGGCTCAATGGTGAGTAGAATTATATCTTTTTCTCTCAAGATATTATAGTCTTGATTTTTCAGTTAAAATTTGTAATATGGGAGGGATGGTGTAGTGGATTGTTCCCCAAGTCCAATAAATAGGATATCTCATATGGCGTGGGTTCGATTCCGGTCTCCTCCCTCCTTGAAACAAATTTACTATGTAAATAGTTTCTAAAACTTCCTCCCCCATTATAACCCCTCATGTGAACCCGAAGAGAGTTAGACTCGGCTATGAAACTCAATTCTAAGAAAAAAAAATTATTCGTATTCGGTGTGACCTCAACAAGTCTTCTATACTAATTTTATTAAGATTAAAAAAAATGTCTAAGTAAAGTTCAAGCTTTGTAAATTTTCAGGTTTGATTCAATGAAATAAATTAAGAATCTTGTTATACATTCAAAGAACTATATCCCACGACATGTAATGTCTTTTTGTTTGCTTATAGGAAAATTGTACAGAACTTCTCACTGTGGATATACTCAATTTATTCGAGAAGGATAGATCCCTGATCCTTGCATTTCTCCTGCTTTCGGTCGATGCAAATGACCCAGTGAGTTTTTATTTCAATGAATTTCAAACTGCAGTGTCATGATTTTATTTTGACAATTTTAAGCGTTTTGAAGTAACCTATAGGAAAAATTATATTCTTGTACTTGTATGAGCTGATCTTGGATTGAGTTTAGTTCGATTACATCGTAGAAAAAATTTCAACCAACAATATCAGCCTATTATTTTTTCTCAAATTTGATTGGCTAAATTCATATGAAACTTCTTTTGATTTTAAATTGAGCTGAAATTATTTCTTTTCGACTTTTTTGAGGGTAAATAATTAAATGTTGATTCTAAGCTCATCATTTAATTCCAGAATTGAATTGAACTAACATTGGCCTATACATGATGCTTTGTCATGGTGAAACGGGTACTCCTTATTGGTGATCGGGACTGAAGAACTCATTACACGAGTTCCATGATCTCATAAATATAAAAAATGTCAAGTGACTGACTAAAAATAATTGATTCTTACACAGACATTGAAAAGCGACTTGAAGCAACCCGGGATCGGATCACATTGAGGGAGTCGTTGAACATAGTCCTTGAGTTCTTTAATCCCTGTAGTGATACTACTAACAAGAGGTGCCTATAGTATTTAGATTTTTAATTAATGACTTGAAATATGGCAAGAACTATTCCTAGGCTTTAAACATGAAACATATCATAAATCGGAAACATTCTGCTGTCAAGTGGATATTTTTTTACTAACACATACATATAATTTAGTTCAAGTTTTTCTTTGGGTGAACTAATCGAATGATTCATTCGATACGTGATTATCGAGAATCAATCTTCTCTCCACTTGAGTGCACGGAATATGTAATGTTCCAGCAGTTCTGTTGAATCTACAAGGATTTTCTCATTTAAACCTCCATCTCTAAAATAGATTAAATAATTATTAATCGATTTTTTTCAAACACAACTCATCAAGATTCAAATTTCTTTTTCATTGAATTTATTTACATCGAGAATATGAAAACAAATCTAACGGTCTCGTTTCGTCGTGCATTTGCTAAAAAATTGATTTATGGATGATTAAATGAGTTTTCGTAATGGAGAATGCTGTATTTTTGGATCTAAATTTACGACCTATCATGACCTCATTAGGTAAATCTTGTGAAAAATTTATTCTGACAAAAATTCGATTTTATTTCTACGAAACCTCTTTTTATTTTCAAATCTGCTGAAATCAAGTGTTCGAGAAACGATGAAAACCTTATCTTAAGACCTTGTCAGAATAGAACCTACCGACTGAATTATAGTTAGAAAATTTAATAATTCTGAGAGGAAAAAAATTATATGAAATTATATAAAATAACGTTTTGATCAAATATGATGTACTATCTACATTGTGCATTAGGGGAAAATTTGACTTTTAGTGATCCAACTGAAATAATTTAATAAAATCTAGGACTTCTAAAGCCTCATGCTATTCCCACACATAATTCTTGGTAGATTGTGTAATTTGACGATAATCTTATCAATACAATATTTAGAACATCATTCTTGTAATTCAACGCTATCAGGAGCATCTCAGGGAAATCCAGCTTCTCGACAAGACAGATTTTTGTGAGTTAAATGCATTTTTATTAGTTCTTATTTCTACTCGGAAGTAGTATTCTTATACAAATGAGAATGGGTAAAACTATATATTCAAATCAATATTTGGGCACACTGAAGAGTCCAAAAAAGAATGAAACTTGTCTGGTTAATAATGAAATTCACTTTACATATAGTTGCTTTATCTAAAATAGTATTTTTTCCTTGAAAATATGACTCAAATTTTCTCTCTTTTGACTTATTATCAAGACTAGAGAAACTGCCTTTGACTTTCCTAGCTGAATGAGGAAAAATCTAAATTGCGAAAAAAACTCAACAGAAAATATTACAGGAGACTTTTTGAGAACTCTCTGAGAAAAAAAGTAAATAAACTCAAGAGGGGCTTATTGAAAACTAAAGGATGTAATCTTGTTCTGCCCCTTTCAACAAGTTATGCATAGTTGTATGAAATCAAGAAAGTCGAGGCAAAATGAAAAATTTGTACTTTTTCCATTTTGTGTATTTTTAATTAATTCAACATAACTCTCATTCGATAGTCATCCTTCGTGTAATATGCGAAAAGAATCTAACAATAAAAATGAAGCTGCTTTCCGACACAAAAGACGTCATCGATCTAGTGACTCGTGCATTGGCACAAAAAGACTTTTTCACAGACTCAGATCTCCAATATGAGGTCTTTCACATTCTCAAGTTGAATACAACCTACGAGTTCAATTTTAAGGAGTCCTTCTACAAGCAACGTGGCTATAGGAAAATTGAACAGATATTCACCAAGTTTTTGAGTGCAAATGACCGAATAGAGAATTATTATATCACCTTTTACCTCCTCAAAAACTGGGTGAGTACTCGATAGCTTCTTTTCTATTTATAAATTTTATTTTCAAGAATTTAAATTTTGTAAGTCACGGTATTTTTCGGGATATTTGCGTTTTCTGATGTAGAATCAGTATTCTGACTACTTCTTTTCGTAGAAATGATATAGCCAGAACAATAATGTGCTATGGTAAATTTTGGCTCCCTCTCCAGAGGGCAGCAAGTTTGTGCATCATTTTATTTAAATAATTTTGAAAACTATTCTATGCGTTAGTCTTAGATTAATGCTCTTGAAAATTACAAAATGTTCACAATGAGCAGTGCTCAAATGAACGTAGAATAAATCGAATCAGAATTCGGCGCGTACAGTTCAAAGTTCTGCCTTCCAAAGCAATACTGAATTTTGAAAAATTAATTTTCATCAGAATATAATTGGAATAGATTTTGATAGAATTCATTTCTGTATTTAACCTCGGGAAAAATAGTTTGTACAATAGGGAAGTTTCTTTGCACATCATTGAAGATGGAAACGAAGGGACTCCCAATCGACGGAATAATAATAATTGTAACAATGGGGGTTTTGACAAGACGTTTCGGATTACTTACGTTTTGTAGATTACTTATCGAATTGTATGCCAAGTTAAAAATCTTTCATCTGGTAACTCAGATTTCGAAAAGAATTGAGGTTTTTAGATTTTTTCTTAACTTTTGAAGGAGAACTTGTTTTGAAAAATGTTTGAGACTAAAATGTTTTCTGAATTTGCTTCACTAGTTCTAATCTGCAACAGAATTTCTTAAAACTTGTAAGTTTTTCTATGCTTGGGCCTAGGAGGGTTAACATGATTTTCATCAAGAGAATTAGCATACATTATAGCAATTTTAATTGTGGTTTCAAGTATTGAGA
>JJOG01002789.1:0-14680 GCA_000715275.1 Gyrodactylus salaris
ATTTAGGGACCTAATAACTTTGTAAATCAGCCTCATGGAGAAAAAATAATTATTGATTAGAACTCAAAAATACCATGACCTTGAAATATAACTTTTAGGACTTTTGATGCTCTAGTGACCGGTGATGATTAGCAGGGCTAGCCAAAAGTATGCACAGTAATCTTATAAATATGCAATACCTTGTAAAAAACGTACATTTTTTCGCAAAATATGCAAATCAGGACGAATTTCCGTCTAAAATATGCATAATTTAGAGAAAAATATGCATTCGGTAGCCCAAATGGTTGCCAAGCAAATTCGGGAATGATTAAGAAAGTGAATTGAAAGCAAGCCGAAGAGTAAAACAGAGTTTGATTATCGATTTTTGAAAGAATAAGAGGGCCAATAAAACAAAGCAAGCCTTTGACAAAAATCTTTGCGGTATATTTTCCCATACCGTCAACTAAGTTACAGTGTAACTTGATAGATCAGCTCTCAACCTTGTATTATAAAGAAAAGTGTAGTTGATTTCAGTCTCTTTTCAGCAAGCATTCTCCCACACACGTCCAACTGGTGCATGTAAATAATACAAAAGCATTTCAATGATAAAAAATTGCAATTCTTGTGCGTGGATGCAGAGTGAGGGGGCGTAGTTGGAAACTTTGGAAATAAAACTCTGAGCGATTGTAATTTTATTCACATCCTTTTCTCTCTCTCTCAGCAGAATGATAACTACGGAGAAGAGAGACAGAAACAAATTTTTTATTTTTTTTTCACTCTACAAATTCATTCAAATGAGATGGACAATATTTCCACCAAATCATAGCTGAATCAAAGATGGATTTTTTCAATCGATAAACTAAATGTCCCGAAAAGAAAAAGATTGAACTTGATGACTACAAGACAGATTTTCTATCAGATCTAGTTATTGGGGGCAGTAGGCTAGCAAATAAAGCCTTCTTGAATATTTTATCATCTGGTAATTTAACTGATTTTTCCTATTTATGGTTTGAAGAATCTTCAAGAGCAAAGAAAAATATTCTAAATTCATTGGAAACTTTCAAAAAGTTGTAGAAAGCGTAATATGCATTCGATTGAGTTGAAAGTAGGATATTCTTACAGCTAGTGAGAAAAGACATTTCATCTCACATCTCACCAAGGCTTTCAAAGTGAAATAAGGATGATCAGTGGGATGAAATTTTTTTTCATTTGATTATTATCTTAGTTACGTTTTTCTTACCAAGAAAGTTGCATCTGCAATGTTTTCAAGAGAAAAAAAATTCCTCTAATATTCATGATAAATAAGTGTCGATTTCGATTTATAATCGTTTCATCCACCCTTAAAAACTGATAAAAAGAGACTTGATCACTGCCAAATTCATGAATTAGTACCAAAAGCATATTTGTAATTATATGAAACCTTTTGTAATTATTAGGAGTAAATTATCGCTATTCTTGCTGCAGAGAGATTGTAGCAGATGAAGAAAGAATCAATTTCCAAATCATAAATAGAAATGAGTCGTTATGTAAAAGCGTATCCTAAGACATTTATGCTTCTAAATTCAGATTTGTATTGCATCATCTGCAAAAAATACGTATCTCATGATCGAAAAATGTCAATGGATGATAAGAGGAATTCTTTGAGACATGGAACAAATAACATAGATGACGGCATGAAACAACTTTGCTTGGCAGTTTTAAAAGAAGAAACAAAATACGAAAGCATTTCTCTCTGCATCGTATATTTCTAACACAAAATAAAAATCTTTAAGAAATTACAATTTTTGCAACTTTTTGAAATAAATTTGCAACTTTTCAATTTTCTGGTAGCCCTAATGATCAGAGATATTTTATACGATTGAATTCTATTCCTAAGAATGTAAAATTAATTAAAATATTTCCCAACAAAATCAGTGAATATTGAGTAAAAGGGTATCAGGATATGAATCAGATCTAGAATATTCTTCATGGTGCATTAAAACTATTTTATTTCTATTTTCTTAAACCTTTTCGCACAATCAAATTGGCCTATGAATTGATGGCCATTAGTTATACCATACAAAAGGTATACCTGTTACAAATTTCATATTTTTAGACTTTTACGCATATTTTTGGTAGCCCTGGTAATTATACACGCGCCTACTCCAAAGTATCATAATGGCAGTATACGTTTTCAATGCAATCTTTGGATTAAGAGCTGGATCAAAAATAGAAAAACAAATATTTCTCAATGCAAAGTGCAAATAGAGAAAGTGCTCACATTAAATTCCAAGGTCGCATAATGTCTCTCCTGTTCTTCATTATCGAATTCGTTGATCGCGTCGTTCACATGCAGAGAATTGCCATGGCTGGCCTTTTGGTTTCGCGTGAACGTAGTCACCGGATGCATGGAGTCCTCTTCTTCATTGCCAGTTTCGTAGGGATTCTCACGGACCTCCTCGAGATTGCGACGATTCGGAGAGTGCAGGTTCCTCGGGATAGAGCTGTTATTCACTTGATAGTAATCATAGCCTTGATCCTTTCTTATCTTGGGCTGATTCAACTGATTCGATGACTAGAAAAGAGAAAACAGAATAATTCTCTCTAGAGTTAGCTGGGAATAGCGATTGAGAGCTTTTTAATGAATCAAACTACAGAAAATTTGTATAGCTGAACCTAGAAATCCAAACTTCTTTGGAACTTGACATGACCCTCCTAGGCCCACAGTAAAATTATTGTTACATCTCACTAGAAGGCTCATAACACCGACAAAAAGAGTGAAAGAAAATTCAAACTACCAGCAACTAACTAAGGAAATGGCTTTCGAATGACATCCCTTACGCACCTCAATAATATTAGGCACCTTAATAACAAGTTCCATGTTGGCGTTTTACTTACTGCCAACTGCGGATCATTTTAAATTATAGAATAGTTAATTTTGATACCTCTCCAAGAAAATGAATAGCTGAGCATAATAGTTGATAGCAGAGCGAATCATTTTTAGAATCTTGAAAAAGTGGTTACTACCGAGTAGGTATGATAAACAGTTCTTAGCCAAGATGTTATTTGGTATTTCTTCTATCGGTAAAAAGTACAAATGTAAGCTAGCTTTCATTATTTAACCGTAAAAAGCAGCGTGAGAGAGAGATTAAAGTTATAAATACATAACATGAGTTGCTGTAGAGAAATGCGAGAATTGCACAGAGAGAAATACAAAATCTGACAGCGATCGATGAGAAGCAAGTTTCATTGCATTAAGCAGATTTGCTCTCGAAACAAGATAGAAATCGCCTTGAGACGCAATCAAGAAATCATTTTGTATAAATCACTCTTTTTCAAAGAGCATTTTAAACAAACGAGAAAGATGATCAAGAAGAAACAAAATTCACTCATCACTGATGAGGGAGGTGTTTATATATTTTTGAATGAAAAGGTGCATGTTGGACGGAAGAGAGAAAATAAGAATTAAAACTAATTAAAGTCAGAATTGAATCCATGAATACGTCAGCAAGATTCTCAATCATGATTGAGCAGGAAATTGATAATTGACCGTGAATCATACAATTCGATAACGAATTATTTCGTTTGAATAAAAATTATTAATTTGAATAAATTATAGGCTTTTCAGTCTATATATAAATAGATAACTCACAGAAATAAGCAACAAAAATAATTTCTGTGATTTTATGAATCGGGTCAATGGTTTCATAGCAGAGTGTTAGTCACATACTTAGTAGTATGTAATACTTTGTCTATAAATGAAATAACCAATTTTGGTTTGCCATACTATTGAGCAACCGAGCGTGAAATAGGGAGACTTTTGAGCAAAATGTATTGATTGCTGAATGAAGAGAGTGGAGAAAATAACAAATACTGATTGGCAGACAAGAGGAGAAGTGAAGAGGAAATTAATATCAATTTCATATTCTCCAAAGAGAGGGGTGTGTGGGAGGGTTATGCGAGCAGAAAGATCAATACTTTCTGTTCACAGAGTTTTGTACAGCAGAAATATACCCTCATACAAATGTGTTTTCTTTGAAGAAGTATAAAGCTAACATTTTCTATTTATCTACTCTATGATATCGGATATCTACAATCTTGAGAGAAGAAGAAGGGAATGATTGCGGAAATACTGAGCAAGGAATACCAATGCAATCCGAGGGGAAAGTGTTGTTGTTGCAAGAGGGATTGCATTTACTTCGAAGAATTCCACACAAAGATTGCATTGATTAGATTTACTTTTCCCCCAGAGAGAATTGTCAATCAGAGTATTGAATGGAGAGATGGAGGGAGAGAAAAAAGCCCCGAAACGATAGTGTGTAGATCATCTTGCGACAACTACTGACGAGTAGACCTTTTACATATTAAAATTACAAAAGGGTAGACAACAGCTGGTCTTGTAAATCATCAAAGAATGGGGGAAATTGGAAATACACAGAGTTTAGCAGAAAGCTTGACAGATTTAGAGATTGGTATATTCAAAATTTGACCAGTTTTTCTATATTTTGAATAATTCGCCCTTAATCAAAGAGAAATGTTCCCTCATGTGAAATCTTATAGAATTAGAAAAGAAGTTCATTTTGTAGGAAAAATAATTTGATAACATTTTCTTGAAAAAAAAAAGCCTCTTGAAATTTTGCATCATTTTTTCCACTACAAGGCCTGAACCGATTCGAGCCTGGCGCTATGATTGAATTTTACGAGTGAATAATATTCTTCTAGACAATAGACTTGTACTCTTTAGGTCTTGTTTTTTGAAAGAGGGCGTTCGTTGTTACTGTGGTTATTTTCCTGTCTTTGAGCTGATTTGATTGAAAAATAAGCTCATATTTGGCATAGAATTGGACATTTTTTCCAGATCAGTTAATTTTAAAGGTGATCCAAGGCCAACTAAAGTACTATTTTCACAGATAGAAGATGACAGTCCATAAAGTGATAAAGGAAAATATTTTTGGAATTATTCAGAGAGTAAAATCATTCTCTTGTTGTCTGAGGTTTCCAACTATGAGAGATGTAGAGATCAGAAAAAAATCGACTGGCTCTCTTTATATGAATAATTAATGAGATGAATTTTTGGCTTATTGATCTCACATTTGAGAGAAAAGAATTATTTGTACAAAAAAATAACAACAGCATTCATTTTCTTAATGTATTTCAACACGAGAGAGAGAATTTAGTTGGACTTTTGAAGAATGAATAATGTTGGTGAATCATGGCGTGAGAACTTTTTTTTAAGTGCACATTTAATTTTTGCGGATTTTTTTCAAAATTATCATGAGTTGACTTTTTTGATTCTAAAATTTCATTCATAAACATTCTCGTTTCCCTACAAGTTTAACGCTATGAGAAAAGATATAAAAAGAAGTCTATTAAAATAAAGCCGTTTGAAGAAATTTCAAAAATAAGTAGATTTAATTTTAAAAAACATGTTCAAATTTTTGACTTCTTTACGAGAAAACTTGCCTAGTGCACGGAAATATAGCCCTACTGTGACAATACTTGCAGAGAGCAATGAAGAGTTTTATATTTTTCACTAAATTGAATAAAATAATTCTACATTTTGAGGCCTTCATCATTTAATGAGAAACTAAAATTATTTTTTTCATTATACCATGTACAATATACATTTAAGACAAAATCCGTTTGATAAATGATTGCTTGACAATAAAAATAATTAAAAAAGAGAGATATCTGTACATGTGTAACGACAATAGTTTTATATTCTCTGAAAGTAATCGATATTTCAAGGTAATGTATGATTTTCAATAGGCAAAGTACTTGTTGAGATTTTTGATTGAATATTTAAAAAAAAAATGTTTTTTTCCAAATTTTTCTAAATAATCCTAAACACAAAGTTATTTTAACATGAAAAACGCAGAGATAAAGAAACCAACCTTTTTTCATTGAAGTACAACAACAGTGTTATTGAGACACACGAAGATATTTATTCTTGATAACGTTATAATAAGAATCAGTAATCATGATCAACATGTGATAACAATGATTTCGAGAAATGGTAAAGTGCAACGTGAATAAAGCCTCGTACAGTATTATATAAGCGACACTAAATCGTGGTATTGCATGAGAATGCAATATTTGTATTGAACAAAAGAGTGAAATTTATTTTATTATTTATGAATGAATTTAGTATTTTCAAGAGAGAATGCAAAAATAGAGGAGGCCAACAGACAGAGATTTGCACAGTAGAATGGAGAGCCAATGAGATTTGAGCTAGTAGACAAACAATCTCTTTCTAACCAAGAAATGAATGATATATTATTTCTTTCATCTAACCTCCATGTCATGCATTGACGTAAAGTTCAGGGTTGTTATAACTTCTTTTTTCACAATGTTCCAATTTCATTCATCAAATCAATATTTATCACAAGTGGTTCACAAAATAGCCAGACATACATTTGTTGCCACAACTGGAGATTCGTATTGGGATTTTAAAATATTGGGACTCAAAAGAATACCTGAACGAAATTCTACACTTTTCAGGGAGAGATTTGTTAAAATCCAAATGTACAAATCCCAAGATTTATGCATTAACATTTTTTTCCTAATAAATACAAAAATACGATAGGAGAACACAGGGAAAGTACACTCTTCATATGGGAATAGAAAACTACGCATTCTAAGGCTAATCAATTATACTAATGCAGAAGGGATGATTTCAAGAGTCCATCCGTTAGAGGAGGGGATTTTTTTCTTTTTCCAAATAGCATAGACAAACGAGATTTATTTAATTGGACCCTCTCTCAAGAAAGCAAATAAAAGCTCATCATTTTGTTAGAAAGAGGGTCGTAAAGGTTTATCTTATAAATAGCGTTCTATTAAAAAGAAACTTATTTTTACGTTCATTCAAAGTTTTCCTATAAAAAATAGTTACTTGAGAGTAGTTAAGGGAGAGTTTTAAAATGTTAAATATCGATTTTTAATTTCCTTAATTTGCCAAGAAAATTATACCATGGCAACTGAAATACAATTAATTTCCTTGTATCTTTAGTTCCTAATATAACGCTGGATACTCAAATCTAATGAATAGTTTAACCCTCTTAGGCCCACAGTAACATTATTGTTACATCTCACTAGAAGGCTCATAACACCGACAAAAAGAGTGAAAGAAAATTCAAACTACCAGCAACTAACTAAGGAAATGTTAGGCTTTCGAATGACATCCCTTTCGCACCTCAATAATATTAGGCTATTATTGAAATTCGGCTACTCTCAAACAACAATAACATTAGGTTTCGAAAATAAAGTTGTTCGAAATTTGCGCGCGAAAATAATTTGAATTTATTTTTGATAATTTTGAATTTTATTAAATCTAGAAAATTCTATAATTTTTCTGATTCAAATTTGTTCTTAAAATGTCTTCTGAATTTTCCTAACTAATTAATCTGCGACAAAATTCTCAAAAAAATGTCTATGCTTGGGCCTAGGGTTAGAAGCTCTAAGGATGGCGCACTCGAAAACAAAATAGTTTGAATAAATCGTAATTCACTAAAATTAAAGAATATATTTATTTACATAATAACCTTTTGAGTGTCCTAAACAAAGAGCTGTTGGTTTTCTCAACATTTACTCCACATATTCATAGTGGATTGGAAGGACTGGGACGCCCAGCCCAAACACACAGCCTGCCCACTGGGCAAGAGATCTCAGAGGAGGTGCATAAAGTGGCCGGGCGTCGCAGATTGAAAGAGGAAAAACCTTTTGTTTATTTTCAATTTAAAATATCACAAGAAAAATGAGCGGCAAATTCTGTTTCTAATTTAAATCACAGAGAAAGGGAAAATAATGAATGCAATAATCCTCGAGAACCGTAAGACTACTAGAAAGCCTTCTCAACATTGAGTTATCCTTAAGACCTCTTCCGAGTTGGTCTTAGTCGGCCTAATTTTCTTCAAATGATCCGAATTTGGTAAAAACTTTTTCACTCTCTATTACACACACGTATAAAATAGGTTGTTCAAGAATAATAGTTATATAATGATAAAGTATTTTCAACATACCATGTATGGTTGTTTTTTATAAAAAGAACACACATTTAAACAAGACCCGGACAGGATTTTGCACGTTTGAAAGAGTTCCGAGGGATTCCGAGGATCACAATGGAGCAGTTGGTGAAGGATGGAAGAGAAAAAAGAAAAGATGAGTTTGGTTTCACACACACACGAGGGCTTTGCACACAATTACTACCTGGCTCATTTGGGGAGAGTTTTTTTTCTTCTAAAACCTTTCAAGCATGCAAAAACATGTCCGAATCTATGTGAGGGGTGTTTACAACGGAGAAAGGTTTATTGAAATACTCACCTTTTGAGCAAATACTTTTTCGCTCTGATATCTGAAAGAGGAGGAGAGAAGGTCAATTAAAGATTCAGCTAAGAAGATGCTTAGTTTCAAGTGTAATATTTTTAATGAAAAAAGACTGAAATAGTTTTAGAAACAACATTGGATGACATTACGATCCGTTAGACATACCCATTTCCCGGCTTTGATCTGGCATTGCAGGCCTCCTGGCTCTGCTTCTGGTGCTTCTTCATCACCACCATTAGAGTGAGAATGACCACCGAGAGCAGGAGAATGCAGGCGCAAATGCCCAGGACCACGAGGAGACTGGCATTGTATCGATCTAGAGAGAGTGTTTTTTCAAGAGATTAAAAATGGGCGAATTTCTTGCTTGCTTTTTAATAAGAACGGATTAAACAAGTCTCTCTTCTCTCATTGCATGCTAGAGATTAAATAAGAAATCAATGAGTACCCTTGTGTTTATGCTGAAATACGATTGCTGAGGAGATGCTGAGCACATATGTGGGGAGGGAATTCTTGGTAATTGGCAGTTTACGTGATTATTACAAATTTTGTACATTTCTTGTCATTTATTCTATTTTATTTTGTACAGTTCGACTAAATCCCTTGAGAATCACAAAATACTCTCAAGCATATTATATCTTTCTATTGACTTTCTAGCAAGACTTGGGAAATAAAGATGAGATAGAAAAACTCATAAAAAAGCATCTTATTAAAGAATGAATCATGGCGCTTTCAATAAAATTCTTATCAAAGTAGAGGCCCTTCTTTGGGAATTTCCTTTTTTCTGTAGTTGATTAGGGGAAATTTTAATTTTAAAATGTTCATGTATTCCTTGATTGAAAGTTTTGTTGATAAGAAATATTCCGAAAATATTCTCTATTCTTTTGACAAAAATATTCCAATGTTCGTTACTACTCGAATACTATTTTCATAGCATTGGCATAGGCCGATTAGAATCAAGCTTTGATATTGTCATCCATGCTGCTTATTAGGCCACTGCTAATTGAAAAAATTGTAATCTCACAGTTTTGAGAAATACAAAATCGATAAAAAGATTTCTTCAAATAACCTCAATTATGATTTATCTCAAATAAAAAATGAGTTTTTGATTATCTCTGAATACGAAAATATTCTTGTAGTTGATCTAATCTGATTTTTCAACCATTTTTACTTATGAGTAGTGTTTATCCAAAAGATAGTTATTTGAATAAATTTTTTCATTGAATTTGTATTCAGCAACCTCTATATTTCTCAAAACTGTGAGATCTGGACTTTTTTTCAATTAGCAGTGGCCTACTGTATATCGTCGGCTACATTTTGAAAACAGAGTGAAAATTTTCGTGGAAGAGAGATTTAGAAAATTTGTTTGTTGATAATTAAATAATTATTCAAGTCATACTTTTAAAAGAACCGTCCATAATTCTTTGATTAAAAATCACTAAATAAGAAGAGGAGGAGAAAACAAGATGATGGTGGTGTGAATTTCTAAATTTCATCCAAATTTGCTCGATATCTTCTATTTTGAGGTGGAAAATAAAATTTAACATTTATTTTACAACTTTTAAGCGGAGGAGTGTATTCTCAAAAAGTTTATATTAAACTTCCCCTTGAGAATCTAATTTCTGAGGAACTAAAATGAAAGAATAAGCCTCCAAAGTGAATGGATGATTTTAATGAAAAAAATATCTAAAAGTCATAATTAGCCTCAAATAAAAAATCTCTTTTCCCCATTAGAGCTTGGGTTCACATTACTCCTAGGAAGAAGAAAAATCACTTGTTTACTGTAATCGGTGAGAGACGAGCAAAATAGAATTTTCTTCTTTTCTCACAAAGAATGTCTCGTAAAAATCGTTTCGATTCCCGTTTCCATCTCAAATGAAAACTCACAGTTTGTCGCTAATTAGTATAATAATAAATAATATTTAATCATAATCTGCTCTTTGACACACACAATGCTTTTGAGATCCTACTTTTAGCTGATTAGTTCTCTTCTTACTTTGAGATGACAGCTTTCAAGGGACTCTCGATAAACCTTTAAAATTACTCCCACAAGAGTGAGTGTATGAGTAAGATGAAGCTAATTTAAATAATTTCCTATAACATTTAAACAAATTCAATTAGATTTTTAAGAGAGTCTAAAGATTGGAATTTTCCTAGAGGGTATTGGACAACAAACTTTTAAAGGGACCCATTTAAGACTAAAAAATTAAGAATTTCATTCTTTCCACCCCATCTGCACTCGAGAGGCAAATGTGGTGAGTTTATTTCGAATTAATTACATGAGAGAACGTTGTTAAATGCTTTGGAGGATTGAAAATCAAATTGAATTTATATAATTGATCCCATTTAAAAATGCAGGTGTTCGGTGAACTTGGTCCTACTGACGAGACCTGATAGGTAGAAACATTTGAAGAATTATCTTTACTAATGAGTAGCGCTTGTTTGGTTTATTTTACCATTTTCAGAGTTGCAGATGAATTAAAGTGCAGGAAAATGAAACTCTTGTATTTATTTTGTATGGCTCCAAATGAGGCTAACAAAAACGAAAAATAATTTCACGCCTGTGTATAGTCACACACTAATACGAGATGAGTTACAAGGTATCGAGTTATATACTGTCATGAGAAATTCGATACAATCTTGTGTACTTTGACTGTTTAAAGCTATTTGCAAATTCTTAATCAACGAAAGTGAAGAAATTGCAGCTGGTCTATTATACATAGTATGATGATAGTTAAATTGATTTTTTGTAATCTTACTTTTATCAGTAAAAATCTATGGTATTTTAAAAATCAATGACTAGTAGTAAGAAAATCTAGTGTGCACCTACTCACGAGTAGATGATAACCAAAGAAAACTCACAGGTGATGATGAATCGAGAGTGGACCTCATGATTGGAAGCATAACAAATGACGATTATTTCAGTGCCAATGGTTGCATTCTCAGAAATGGTCAACTGCGACCCGTGTATCGTAAAGTCGTTATTCATGTCATTTATTATAGGCATGTACATGAGGTTGCCATCGTAAAGCGTGAGCTTGCTCAGCTCTTGGATGTTAGTTTCATTATAGAGTTTTGTGGCGCCGTTTTCGTGGATTATCAACCCCCTGGACCCGAGCTCCGGTAGGAGGGTGTTGCGGTTCTCGATTATCATCGACATCTCCTTGGTGAAGATCTCTGGACTCTTCTTCGGCGTGAAGCCTTCAACTCGAATCTTGGGATATGGATTTCCGTCAGCATGACAACTCACTGTGTCCCCCGCTCGGATGAAGCCGTTCTCCGGCCTCGGGAGGATGAACGCGTTCTCTGTTGAATCTGAAGAGTTACAATGATGAAATAAAAGAATTGCATAAAATATTTTTTTCATATTAAACGGATTATTAACTGATAATAATAGTTTCAAGCCAGATTAACAATAATAGTAAAAAGATAATCTACAAAACACATGACATCTTTTAGAAATTCTTAGCCAATCAGATTGTAGAAGAAATTCAAACTCATCTGGTTAAAGTGATTTCTACGACCAAGGTCAATTTAACTCACAAGTGACAATGAAATCTTCACTAGCAACCTCGGCCCTCTCTTGAGAGCACAAGACCTTACATTGATCCAAATGCTTGTTAGCTGTAAATATGACGCTAGACACAGTATCAGCCTCGACAGTATGCACATTCTTCATTTGATTAATCTCGTCATAAGCTGCGACAGAGCGCGCAAACTTCTCCGGATTCGTATGAAATGTGTAGTCATATTCGGGCATGAACAATTCCAATGGAGAATTCTTTCTCAACAACTGCAGACGAATGTCTTCAGAGAGGGCCTGATTCCTGGGGCGACAGCTGAGGGAAATCCTAATTGGCGTAGGCGGCAGGGCACCGCTGGAGGAGCATTTCACTTCAAACTTTTCAGAGTTATCAAACTTTGTCTCTGGCTCTGTAGATATCATCTTCATGGTCGAACGGAGGAATTCAATCTTCAAGTCACCCGGAGTGCTCGTCAGCTTGATGACATCTTCCCAATAGGTGGTCTGTTTATTAGACATCAGTGCCTCTTGGCCGATTAGATAGGTGACGAGGATTCTCTTGTCGTAGTCGTTTCTGCTGGGACGATATCTAATTCTGTAGTGGTTGGATGATTCCTTTTTGCACATCTTTTTATATAACTCCAGACAGCCATAGTCGTAGCCAATGATGGAGATGATTTCGTCGCCAATGAAGAATCTGACCGTGGTGTCTGGCTTGAGATTTCTCAGGGATAGATCGATCTCATCGCCCAGTTCAATGGGAAATGATGGTCGTGTGACACTAATGTCGGAAAAAACTACATACGAATGGAATACAATTAAGAATGTTATGAAATGATATTGTCGCATTTTCTTGAATTATTTCATCTTTTTCATCATTGCGCTACACATTTCATAATTAGATTTATTGTGAATAAACAAACTATATTGTTGTAAGATTTTATTATTTAATTAAAGTAAATGTTCAAAATCCGACGATTTTTTTCGGGTTTCGAGCCCTATATTGAGAGAAAACCGTTCTACAAATTAAAAAAATTCGAAGACCTATCCAATGTCGAGTATCCTGCTGAATTCAGACGCCTGCCAGTGTATCCTAAGAGACCCTTAACTCATGTTCACACAGAGCCGAGAAGAAAAATTGAATATCGTGGCCCCGAGCTGGTCCACAACAAACTCCAGTACAAAATGTACGGCATCCAAGCCTTGGATGGAGGAGAGATGAAGTCAGGGCACTTTGAAATGATAAGAATCGCTATTAACAAGCGACTCGAGGAGAAACGTATGTTCGCTCAGTATCGCGTCGACGCTCCTTACAAACCAGTATCTCAGAGATCTCAAGGCAGTCGTATGGGCGGAGGGAAGGGTGACATCCATCACTTTGTCACGCCCATCAGGAAGAATCGTATAATTCTTGAATTAGCCGGGAACCTCTATTGGCAAGAGGCCTACTCGATTCTACTCAAAGTGACCAAGGGACTGCCCTTTCCATCTAGATTCGTTAGCCAAGAGTTGTTAGATTTTGAATTAAAGATAAAGGACTATATTGAAGAGAATGATGTCAATCCCATGTCAAAGAATCTTGGCAAAATTATGGATGGAAATTATGCTGGTTGCAGGAACTTTTTGAGTCCCTGGATACTCACCTGGAAGGATCCAACTTATTATGTTAAATAGATGATTTTTTAAATATAAATATTAATGTCTCAAGTTTATAACTTAAAAGTAGTTGAGTCTAATGTAAATTCAGTCATTCAGCAAGGGTTGAGAAAAAATTTACAAAAATACATGTATATCTACTGCACGAACGTTTCTTAACCATGCCAAGAGGAAAAGCTCTATGTTGAATTGCATCCAGGTGAATTTTCAGCTCTTCAGAGCAGATTATATTGTTTGATTTGCCACACTACACATTTGCTTTAAAAGGAGCGTAATTTTTCTAATTGAATTTTTCAACATTATAAGTGTATACTTCAACATTTTATGGGCATATTATAGATGCATATAAGAAAATTAAAAAAACATATTAGTGGTTGCCCTGGCCATAACTCACAAGCGGTAGCAAAAAGGGAGTTCTCAATAAAAAATAATTAGTGGTTATACTTACAAGTAGTCTGCTTAAACTTAAATATCTGATAATTATATTCTAATCTGAAATATAGATTCTGCATTCTATCCGATGGATAGTATCCATGAAATCTAATTTCTTAAACCCATAAGAATAGTTCATCATTGACAGATAGGGTTTTGTCTTCTAAATGCTCGAAACAATGAGATTCCCTAACAATGAAAGACACTAAAGGTTCAAAATCAAGTAATTATTGGTAAAATCTGAATGAATTGAAAAATTTATTTCCAAAGTATTTATAATCCATAGTAGTAGTATCTAAAAGTATACTTAAATTCTAAACTCAAATCCCTTAACATTATAAAAGCATATTTCTTCCTACTTGATGCTGCTCAAAAAAGAATAGCTTACCGATTTTTAGAAAACCTTATTCTAAAAATAACTAAAATTTGGCGCAAAAAAATCAGAAAAGAAGCAAGAGTTGATTTAGGTGTAGACACTTGAAATTATGGGATTTTTACCGACTACATTACTATTCCAGAGACCCTCAAATGCAATTCAGCAACTTCCATTTTTCAATAAGCCGAGAGAAACTGTCCCTAAATGTAACAATGAAAAGGCCAAAATAATTTGTGTATGATAATCGTATTCAAATTTGAACTTGTGCCAAAACCGGGATTTTCTCGATTATCTAAAGGTTTTGTGAGAGATGGGAGTAATATTTGGGAACTACGTGAAAAATGCTATCCTTTAGAAGAAAAGTTCTCAATTAAAAGGCTTTTGTTAGGAAGATGCAACTGATGCGCGAAATCTAG
>JJOG01002793.1:0-11770 GCA_000715275.1 Gyrodactylus salaris
TCGAACATTCAAAACATCGTTACCAAAGACATCACATATTTCTTTTGTCGATTGGGTGGCATTAAGGTTTTTTTTGAACAAAAACAACATTATCTGCCTATAATTGAGATTTGACTTGTCACTTATCATCGTGTAATTTGCAATGAAGAAATCTGTTTCATGGGAGTATTAATACTTCATATCGTGGGAAAAAGATTCAACTGATTAAAATATGCTCCATGAGAAATTATCTCACGAATCAAGGGTGTAAAACCACTTTGAAAATTAAGATTTTAAAAAACGACATTACTTTCCGATCGACCTAATAGGCTGAGAACTATAAGGGTTGAGAAAAAAATTAATTTGGACCCCGGATTTAGGAGTTATAAAAGTATTAACGCATTATGCATTTTGCATAAAATAAGTAAAAGCATAATCATGGGAGTATTCATTTTCCCCAAGGTATTTTTTATGCGTTTTATGTGTTTTTCTTGATTGCGTTTTAAGACTTGTTACAAAAAATACAGGTATATCTACTGCAAGAACGTTTCTTAACCATGTCAAGATTCAGTCAAACTGTCGCCCAAAAGACAAACCTTTATGTTGAATTGTATCCAGGTGAATTTTCAGTTCTTCAGAACGGATTATATGTTGATGAAATTTCAATTTTTCATTTCTCATATAGAGAGTTTGCTAAAATAATTTCTGAACGATTCTCATTTATTTTTTCTTATTTTTTAAAATTCTAACAAGAAATTAAAACTTTTATGAATTTATTTAAAAGTTTATTTTAGTTTTTCCTTCATCCTTGAGGAGGATTATTTTTATAAAATTCTTCATAGTCAGCTTTTATTTTGTCCAGTCCAGATATACACTCCCCCACACAGTAAAAGTCGAAAGGAGGAATTCTAACTTGTATAAAGCAAAATTGCTCGCAAATTTTATATTCGAAACTTGGTTCAGTTTGGCTTAAAGTTAGAATCACGCAGCATAGTAAGATAAAAGTACTAGCATATTAATTAATTCTACAAGACTTACTTTCATATCTCGGCAAGAATAAGAAATAAATATCATCTCTTTGCTTTTATATTCTTATAAAATGACCCTTTGTAAATTTAGATGACCATTTGAACACGTGAACAAGTTAGAAAACATAATTTTTTTTTATTAACTAAGAATCGGATTTTTTACCGTGCACTTTTTTTCACAATTCGAATGAGACTTTAAGCAGTCTTCATAACACGCCAAATACTTTTCATAGCATTCTGTTTTGCAGACAAGTAAATTTGTAAAAGCATAGAGGCTTGATGAGGTAATTTGTAACGCGCCAAGAAATAATAGCATAAGCCAAGCTCTGATCTAGAATAATATCACATTAATATTTTATTCAATCAATGCTTCATTACTTAAAGCCAGGTTCACAAAGAGCTTACCATGATATTTAATAAATATTATTTATTCTTTTTGCTAGAATTCAATGAATTTTATATTTTTTAAGAAGTTGTAATTTTTGTTCTCAGTTGAACATTCTATATTGCGCCAAGACACTGATAAATGTTAAAATAAATTTTAATGAATAGGGTTAACATTTAACTGTTCAGCTACAACTTTTTTGGATTAATAAGGCGAGTTTCTGGTTCTAAATTAATTAATCAAAAGTTTCTCATTAGTAAGGCTACCCAATTGACTAAAATTAATTTTTTGTAGAATGGACTTTTTGGGAATTTTCTGAGGTTAAAAAACTGACTTGAGTTTTTTTTCGACGGACCATTTTGAGTTGCCCTACTCATTAGACTATCATGTTACTGGTGATCCTGACATTGAGTTCTCTCTTATCATTAACTAACTTATGACTAATTGCTACAGAGTATGTGAAGGAGAGTTTGAAAATTGCTGGGTGATTGTCGTAGGGGTTTGTTTGACTGTTATTTTTTCTGTCGTTAATATGATCAGCAGTAATAAATTACTATTTTTAAAGCTTTGCTTCAATGTGATTCTCTCTTTTCAAATTCATCATATTCTCAAGAGAATTATACACTTTATAATATACAACGAGATCAACTCAGAAAGTGAAATTCGATTTATTCAATGTTAATTTCAGTTTTAATTGTCCTCATATAGGCGCTGAAGACTCTAATCCGAACCAAGAGTTCACACAATTTTCTTTTCACTTGCCTACTTTATTAATCAATAGAAGTCAGAAAAAAAAAGTTAAATTTGTATAAAATAATTATAAATGCAAATTTTTTCGTTTTTATATTTGTTTTATGAGATAGATTAATTAACAAAATCTTTGTACAGATTCATGGTAAAAAATGTTATTTTAATTTAAAATTCTATAAATTGTTTTTAATTATTTCTGATGCTCTTTAAGAAGGTAAGACACAGGAGGAATTGTTTACTTGTTACTGCCTCCTTGTTCTGGTGCAGAGCCAACAGATGATGATAATGAGATAGTGGTGGCATTGGCTGATGTTTTGGCCGATGTGGCTGGAAGGATTGGAATTTTATTCGAGTTTATGGCTTTTTGAGTCTTGGTAGCAATACTGGCGTTGCTCTTCTCTAACAGACTCATGGTCAACTGATCAATCTGACTTGCGCTAAGATCAGGCCGTGAGGTCTTTAACTGATCAAACATGGTCTTGTATTTGCTGACAAGGCTTGCCGAGGTTTGTGATAATTTTGTCACTAAATTGCAAAAGTTATTTATTGATTTATGTTTTCTGGTAGGGAAACTCACAACTTTGATAATTATAGAGACTGTTGTTACCAGAAGTTTGAAGATTAGGAATTGGAAGTTTATTGGCGACAGGTAGCGTTTTCTGTGTGTACATTAATGATATAGGATCAATCTGCTGTTGTTGTAACTGATTCTGTTGATTAACTCGATTCATGAGTTCATTTTGCACCTCTTGTATTTGACGATTTAGTATTGTTAGGTTGTTATTCAATAGACTCGCCTGCAAAGACATATTCGCAAGGAATGGATTCTGAGTGGCATTATTGATCAGATTGACTAGATTGTTTCTCTGATGGATCAGAACCAAAAGTTGCTGCTGGCGTGCATTCCAGTCCATTTGCAGTTTCGCCTTCTGTTCCTGATTGGACTCGAGAGTGGCCATGTTGTTGTTATTTACAATTGGATTAATTAGTTTGGGAGTGGCTCCGTACTTTCTCTCGTGCTCAAATTCCTTCCAGGCTTCTTGGCGTTCGACCTGAGTGAGTCCTTCGTCCTCACGGTTCTCCAGCAACGAGTCATGAATGTGGTATCCAGATATAATATTCATATTCGATCGCAAGAGTTCTGCTAGGAGGCGATCTTTGGGAAGAATCGGGGTTTCCGGGGGATTATCTGCATTGAAAATATCTGGCTCAAATGAGTATAGCTCTTGAAGATCGTTCTCTGAAAAGTGACGATCAATTTGTTGTTCATCGACCACTCTCAGAGCAAGGGATTGTTTGGTCACTTGACGGTCGTAAATCTTCTCTTCCATAGTTCCTTGGGCGATGAGGCGATAAATGTAGACCGGTTTAGTCTGGCCGAAACGATAACAACGGAATATGGACTGAATGTCATGACTAGGGTTCCAGCTGACGTCAAAGATTATCATTCGATTCGCTCCAGTGAGGTTGATTCCAAGGCCGCCGGCTTTGGTTGAGATCAGAAAGAGTCGAAAGCGTTGCTCTGATGCTTTATTGAAGCGGACCTAAAGAGGAATTAATTTGGACAAAAATGCAAAATTGTTATCAAAAGCTACCTGGTAGTCTTTGCGTGTCTGTGCATTAACTGAGCCATCAATCCTTTCGTAATCTTCACCCTGGATCCAGGTATTGAGGTCGGAGTCGGAATAGTAATTTGAAAAGTCAATCTTGTCATGTGGTACTGGTAGCGTGGCGACCTCCTTCATATTTCGAATGACATTGGGAGCAGTCTCTAGACACAATTCATGGGAGAGTCCGTTATCATGTCTCCATTGCAGGTCAATAAAGTAGAGGAAATGCTCTATGAGGTCCAAGGAGAAGAGAGAATGGCTAAATACGACAACTTTATCGCCAATATTGCAACACTCTTTCAGTATACGAAAGAGCAAATCCAACTTTCCCCCCAAATCTATGTTATAATCATCATTTGGGGTGTAGACATCTTCCCACCATGCTTCTGTGTG
Source organism: Gyrodactylus salaris (assembly GCA_000715275.1). NCBI lineage: Eukaryota > Metazoa > Platyhelminthes > Monogenea > Gyrodactylidea > Gyrodactylidae > Gyrodactylus > Gyrodactylus salaris. Next base: position 4,146 of record JJOG01002793.1, read on the forward strand.
CTTGTCAACTTTTGGAATGTTTTCTTTAGCTAAGAGAGAAAAGTAAAAATACAGTAACAATAGTATTTCAATTCCCACAATTCATTGAAGAGAGCTCTACAAATTAATTAATTTCAAGCATACAAGAGTGAGAGTAGAAAAGATGCTGGCCTGATGAATACTTGAAAATTTACTCAATTTATTACATAAAAGTACTTGAGTTAGATTTTTGAATAAGTTCAACTTAAAAATTGATTTTATCAAATGCAGAAAAATATTTACCTGGCTCTTCTCGTCTGGACCGAGTCCTTTTTTGGCAAGTTTTATTTTCAAGGAGGATACTATCTGAGGAATCACCACTGGATATTTCATGAACATCACCGAGACGACGCTTAAGTTCCTTCTCATCGATGGACTTTTCATCCTTTGCATCGCCTTCATCAGAGTCAGAGTCCTTGACAGATATTTCTTCATCGTCTTCATCTTCTTCCTCTTCGACTGAGTCATCGGACATACCCTCTTCTTCACTTTCATCGTCCCAGATGGACTTTCTCACTGCCTTGAGTTTATTCATTTTTAGGCAATAGGGATGCGAATAGATTCTGTAGAGGTTCTGAAAGTCTACGAATAATGTCGCTCTGAGACCGTTACAATTGGGACGGACTTTGAGGTAGTTTGAGTAGATTTTACGCTGCTTCTCGTTAAGTCTACACTTGATAATGTACTCATATCGGGGTGGTAGGATGTTGGACAGGCAGTGGTAATCTCGGCGTTGGACACACCCATCTAGGGTCTTGTAGAGGATATGGGCCCGCTTCTTCATCAGCTTTACATCGTGCTCTGTGCTATTGGAGTGCTGGCCGTTCTTAATTGGATTTGAGAAGCGATTGGAGAACTCTTTTAAGGTACCGAGAAGATTGGGCTTCACAAAGTTTATCATCGTCCAATCTAGTAATTTAGTTTATTAGTAAATTTCGATAGTAAACTACATCTTGAAATATTATAATTAACATATCTAGACAAAATTTTGAGAGAGAGGAACCATTGCTTAGTCATGAATAGTACTCATCAAAAAGTTAATTATAGTTATTTGAGAGAAATTCATTGTCGAATTTGCATTCAGCATCATCCAAATTTCTCGAGACAGTATGAGCTTTTTTCGAAAAGCAGTGGATTCGAAAAGATTTTTTGGTATATTGATCGCATCAATTTATGGTATTAGGAATAATTATATTGAGCATACATAGTCGTCTTTTGATCATATTACATCATAATCAAATGGTAATCCGATAAGGCAACGTGCTAATACCACAGCTAGAGTGATCAAATGTCATCCAAATAGAAAAAAAGGAATATGAGCAGTATTTGGATTTTAGGGAAAGAGATTTATATTTACTCGTGATGTTAGGATAATTGAGTATTTACTCTAACCCGAAAGCTAGAATGACTTACACTCTACTAGATTGTTCTGTAGTGGTGTCCCGGTAAGGACAATTCTCTTTTTAGTCTTAATTTCATTCACACTCTTGGAGAGATAACTCTTGTCATTCTTTAATAGATGTCCTTCATCACAGACGACCATGTCGGGTCCAGGATCGATGAGACCCTGGGTGAGTTTCTCCTTCAACTCTTTGGAACGAAGACGCTTCGCAGAGACGGTTAGGAGGTTTCTGAACATTTCATACCCAATGACTATGACACCGCCCTTGGAAAAGAAAAGATATGAGACTTTCACTAGGGGTTTGGGGGGAGAGTGAAACTCACAGTCCTCCTCCAGTTGCTGATGATGTGGATTCTATCCTTGATCTGTGTCGACTGATTCACTAGCTCGTAAATATAGAGAGGAGCTGACTCAGGAACCCAGAGGCGGAATTCATTTGTCCAATTGAGGACGGTATTCACTGGGCATAGGACCATGACAGAGTGCATGTTGAAGTGCTGATCGTACTGCATGAGGGTGTGGAGGAATGAGATTGTAGTAAGAGTCTTGCCGAGGCCCATGCAATGAGCCAATACAGCGCCCTCGCTGTGACCACGCTTGTAGTGATCTATTGACTCGACTACACAGTCGTAGAGGAAGCGAATTGCCTCTATTTGATGCTTCTTTAGCTTGGAAGAGATTTCATCGTGCACTTTAACTAATGGCTCCTTAGTCTTTGTATCACGTTCGAGTACAAGGCTCCCCTCTTCGGCAACTTCAACGCTCTTCTTTTCAAATTGGTTGTACTATTAAATGATGAATCAATTATTAATTATATTTTTTTATAGGATAGGATGCTCACTAGTTTCTGACGATCCTCGAGCCTCTTTTTTCTCTCACGTTCTTCAATTTCAGCCTGCTTCGTCAGATTACTAATCTTGTTCTCAGACATGATTCTGCGTATTTTCCGACGACCCTTGTCATCACTACCAGGATCTTCATTCTCACTTCCATCCTCTCCACCACTGGATCCTTCACTCTCTTCTATCGTTACACGGCGACGTTTTTTCTTCGAGTCTTTATCGGGGTTTTTAGCTAATCTCTTTTTTGATCTCGTCTAAAGTTATTTCAAATAAAACTTACTGATAAATGAAAAATGTGGTATTTTAGCTCAGCCAATCAAACTTGAGCATGGACAAATGAACTATGGTGTATCTTGCTGGAATACTAGTCATAAGGAGACTACTAATGAGTAGTGCTTATGAATTGGACATGAATGGTTACTTTCATTAATTTCTATTCAGGTTACTTGAAAGTACTCGAAACTGAGCTATGCCCTACTAATAATGAGATATTTCAACCTAGAACTCACAACTCTTTTGGGTTTTCTCTCTTCCTCCTCTTCTTGTTCACTAGATGCTTCAGATCCTTCTTCTGATTTTTCCTTCTCATCAGAGTCGTTATCAGAGGAGGCGGATAATTGATTTTTTTTACTCTTTTTACCGATATTCTTCTTCTTATTATCCTTACTCAGTGGAAGAATTAATTCATCGTCGATATCTCCATCTTCAATTTCCAGAATTTCTTTTTGTTCCTTCTCCTTTGACTTACCTAGAGGCAAAATTAGAATTTAGAAATCATGATTATTTCCAACAGAGAATGTTTCATCTCATTAAGAAGAACAAAGATGGATGGATTTCCCTGTTGAGGAAATGTTGAAATAAGAGGATTAGATTTTCTCTTGTTTTACTAATCAAACCTCTCTAGTCAGGAAAGGAGTTGTCGAAAACTTACGACTTGCTCTACCTTCGGGAACCTTGAAGCCATCCAGTTGATAGTCTTCTTCGTCTGACTTTGATGTTTTAATATTATCATTCTTGTCGGATTCCTGCGAAATAAAATTATTGTTAAAGCTTAGTCAGTTTTACATTACAATAAGGTAGCATACTTCAGCTGAAGAATCAGAAGAAGATTGAATGACGACAACATTTGCCGAGCTGCGAGTCTTTCTATGATTTTTTGGCGCGGACTTGGTCTTTTCCTCACTATCAAGAGACTGTTCATCCTCTTGACCGTTTGACTCAACCTCATCCTTCTGCTGGTCCCCTTTGCCCTTATGCAGAGCTTTGAAGGAGATACCCGACTCTCCGTTGTCTTCTTGTATCTTGCTAATTTTGGATTTTGACGAGTCATCTTTCTCAGGTTTCTCAAGAGGAGCTAGATCCTTTTTAGGAGCTCCTTCTTTCTCTTTCGAGTGATCACTAAAAAGAAATCACTCATATTTTAAAGGTGAAAGGATGCAAATCAATAACCCTACCAACATAAGATTGGATATATTACTTGCAAGTATGATGGATAATATCAGTATTAAATAAAACTTACGCAATTCCTTGTAAATTGAAGCCAGTATAAGAGGTCTTATCCTTGGCTGATGCATTGGCAGAGAGAGATTTTTTAGATTTCTTTGATTTCTCTATCACACTCGTTTCCATCTCATCAGCCGAGAGGGGTAGATCAGATGGAATTTTCAAGCCCCTACGTGACTCTCGAACGCTGCCTTGAACCGAGAATTCGGTAGATACTGAGGACGAGAGTTCACTCTCTGAAGATACTGTCTTGTTGGCTTTTTGTCTTGTCCTCTGAAAATGAATTGAAAAGGTTAAGTTCCTGAAAAACAAATGTAATTATATTGAATACACGGACAAGCGAACAGGTTTAAATAGAGTATTGCATAAATATTCAAAGACGTAGGTTATGTGGGTAGGTTTAGATAGAAATATCATCCCATACATACCTCATCATTGAACATTTGGCCATCTTGTTCTTGAATGTATGAAAGAAAGCGTGTTTGTTTTTGAAAAGATTTGAGAATTATCCATAGACAACAACAGCGTGTATCACAATCAGCCATCCCCATTTCAACAATAACAACATTCACACACACAGAGAGAAGGGCAGGGAGAGAGTGGATTTGTGACCATTCGGAAATAGAAAAAGAAAAGAAAACACGTTCAGTCAAGCAATAAATTAGAGAGTAAAAATGTGATTATTATTTTCATCATGTAAATGTATTTCATTAAATATTTTATTGTACATATTTATACCTTTCTCAGATTCTGATGATGACTCTGAAGATCCAGACACAGATCGTTTTGGTGACCGTTTGTTGAATCTATCAAAGATTCTGTCCTTGTCAATATCGTTGAGAAGTCTTTGGAGGCAATCTCTTCCCTTCTTTGTTTCAGTTTTATTTTCTAGAATTATATAATAACCCACTTAGTCAACAAAATTTAGTGACAAAGGTTTTACAAAGTGAAAATTTTGGTAAATAAATCAGATGGTGAAAAAATACTAAAGGTTATTTCTTCTTTCTAAAATTTGGTTGGATGATTGGGCAAATAAATCTGAATATTTTTAATTCTTATTCGTTAAAATACGCAGATAAAAATGTTAAAAATACAATTTATAAATTTATAAAAAACTCACCTTTGTCTTCCTCTTCGCCTGAATCGTTTGAATCTAAAATATTCAAGTTAATTAATCAAGGTCTATAAACCTTTCGATCTCATTTAATTAACATCTACCAATTTGTTATTGCCTTTCAAAAACGTATTACACTGACAAACTAAACCATCCCGTCGCTCTCTGCTGAGTAAAAGGGGACAAAAATGTTAATTATCTATTTCAATGGAGATTATCAAAACTCACCAGAGTTCGATTGAGATGAAACTAAATCCTCGATGCTCATGAGATTGAAAGAAGGGAAAATCTGACGACTTTTGATGCTTTCAAGTAAATCCATTATGTCCATTTCAATAAAGTCATTCATTAACTGTTGACGCTTTTTTACCTTTTTGTCTTCTGCTGGCGTTTTACTTGAAAGAAATAAGTTATTTACAAGCTAAATGAGGAAATCTTGTAAAACTGGGAATAATATGAAGCTGTTGACTCACTCATAATCCACGTCAGTTGTATCTGAATTGTTACACACTAAAAGTGTAAGATAATTAAAACTTTTTTATCACATTACCAACAATGTAAAATATTATTTCGAAAATATTATTTTCACAAAGAAGTTAGAACAAAAATAAAACTAACCAAAGCTTCCTGAGATATCTGATATGAGGCTGGGTTTGAGCTTTTCCGGTATTAATTGGAGTAGTTTATCGCTTTCTTTATTCACTTTTGAAATGAGAGTCGTGAGTTGAGCACGAAAATTCTCAATGAGACCAGCTTTATTCGTAGATGAATGATAGAGAGTTTTGGTCAAGTCTAACGTTGACTGAAAGTTTTTGACAATACTATTCAAGTTATTGAAGGTGTCGTTAACTTCGGAATCAACGTAGTTCATATTCAAGTAAGTGTGACAAATTCAATAATAATTATTCAAATTATTCTATCTTTTCAAACACAGAAAATGTGAAATACTGTTGTTTGTTCAATCGTGAATAGAACCACACATTTGAATCTTGAAACATTGAATTCCAACTTGAAATTCTCAAGTCTAAGTATACACTGTACTCATTCAAACAGAAAATAAATTATTAAAAATATGCTTGTTCTTGCAATAGGAGATTTTCATGTTCCAGATCGTGCTCACTCCCTCCACCCTACCTTTCTTAATTTACTATCATCCGGACGAATACAACATGTATTTTCAACAGGAAATCTGACAAACAGATACATGTACGATTATCTCAAAACGATTTGTAATGATGTTCATATAGTCAAAGGAGATATGGATGAAGTAAGACCACTTAACTTCTTACTTGAAAAAATATCTAAATTTCCAATTAAAATTTTTTTAATGGAATTTTCTCTTTATTAGTTTCTGGCAAAGGTAATCAAATAAGTTTTAGTGGCTAGAATCTGTTTCAACTATACATTTCTGATTTTTGATGGTTGGTTTAAGATGTTCTACTTAGCAATTTTAGCTAAAAATCCTTTAATTTTGAGGTTAATTTGTGCATTTTGGATAAAAGAAGGATATTTAGTTAAATTTAGTTAGCAAGGGTTAATTTTTTTAATTTTTAGTTAAAAATTATTAGAAAAATGGATTACACATTTACTATTCCAAATGGATCCGATCCATTCTAAAAATATTTTATTCTTAAACTTTCTAGGGGTTTGATTTTCCAGAGACAAAAGTCCTCACAGTTGGTCGTTTCAAAATTGGTTTAACACACGGTCATCAAGTGGTTCCAGCTGGGGATAAAGATTCCTTAGCAATGCTACAACGTCATCTGGATGTAGACATTCTTATTTCTGGATACACTCACAAAATTGAGTATTACGAATATTGTGGAAAGTTCTATATAAATCCAGGATCTGCGAGCGGAGCAAAGAGTCAGTATGTTGAAGATAACGTTCCGTCTTTTGTTCTACTAGATATACAAGACGATACGATTCTATTATATATTTATAAATTAGAAGGGAGCGAGCATATTGTGACAAGATCAGAATTTAAGAAGAGCTGAAAAAAAAGGGTGATTGTATATTGATTTTTTACTAATGTTGATTTGATATTTTGAATTCCAAATGTGAACAGAATTAATAAATACTTTTAATTGAAGTTTGAGAAAAAAATATCTACTTGAAATTGGCAGTTGGAAAGGAAGTGTTTGTTAACCGAGTTTCGTACATCTCGGGGAGCGGCATTGTATGAGACTCGAACCTGAGTGTATTGACTTCGAAGGTAATTGTTTGACCATATGAGTAAAAGAGCGTCTGCAGGCGTACTCTCTTCGGAGGTACATATACTAAAATTGGAACGATACAGAGAAGATTAGCATGGCCCCTGCGCAAGGATGACACGCAAAATCGTGAAGCGTTCCATATTTTTCGGCGACATTCGCAAGTTGCACCTCGTCAGATAGCTTCAAACTTGACGAAATAGTGAGCGAAAATTAAGTAGTTACTCATGAGTCGAATGGATAGAAGGTAAAGTGACCGGAGTAGGATCGAGTGCGGGCTGAGTGTTGAAGAGATGGGCCGGAGTTGAGAATTGGAGGAAGGGCAGGTGGCGAGATGTTGCTAGAAGATGTTGAGTTGGGGTGATTTGATAAGTTGTTGTAGGATGAGAATGAGTGAGTGAAAAGAGCGTCTGCAGGCGTACTCTCTTCGGAGGTACATATACTAAAATTGGAACGATACAGAGAAGATTAGCATGGCCCCTGCGCAAGGATGACACGCAATCGTGAAGCGTTCCATATTTTTCGGCGACATT
>KL566903.1:2490-12987 GCA_000715275.1 Gyrodactylus salaris
TTTGAACAATAGATCATTCTATTATACATTAAGTGTTTTTCGAGCTACTTGTAAGTAACCTCGGGGGCAGTCGACTTTTGAAATTTCAAATGTTGTCAAATAGGCCGTATTCAAAGCTTTTGGATGCTCAATCAACAACTTTAAAAGTTGAGAGGACATGAGAACTGTTTTAAGATCAGATTTAGACTTTCTAGACCTAATAAATTCAACCATTCTTCTGCAAAATTTCTAGAGACACATCAATTTTCTCGCTTTTTTAAAGGCTACTGACTGGAAATATCGATATATTCTGTTCAAGCAAATTATTCCGCTCCTAAAGATAATCAGATTGTTTGATAAATATTCTCCGTTTAGATTTCGAAATTCTGGCTAATTTTCAACTAGATATCGCGCATCAGTCACATCTTGCTATCAAAAGGCTTTTAATTGAGAACGTTTCTTCTAAATGATAGCATGTAGTTCCCAAATATCATTTCCATCTCACAAAATCTTTAGATGGTCGAGAAAATCCCGGTTTAAGTTTTGGCGCAAGTTCAAATTAACTTGAATAAGATTTTCATACAAAAAATTATTTTGCCTGTTTCCAACACCTAGAATAAATATTTAATACACACTTCCTCGTGAAATCATGTCTAGATTACGATTTTGTGTGATCTGAAAGATGTAAAATCAAAATTTAGTGCCCTAATCGTTATGTTGAGCTGTATTTTCAAATTCCAAAGTTCCATAATTTAAAGAGTGAAAAAGTGAAAATAAGTTGACCCACACATTTCTTATGCATTTTCTTGAGAATTAAGAACATTTTAAATCTTTTATTAGTACATTTCTACACGAGAAAAGTAATAAATACAAGAGAAAGTTGGTGGTCAAAACTTGTCTTTGAAGTACATGAAGCATAAATGGTATGCTACGTTGGACATTGGGGCTCCCAGAATATTACTAATTTTATCAGAAATATACAAAATATGGGTCCACCTCTTTCCGGGTTATGATGGGCAGAGAGGGTGACATATTGGAACTTATGGAATTGTCCTCTACGCCTCCCCTTCAGTTTTTCATCTTGAAGTTTTCCAGTAGAATAAAATCACGTTTTGAATCAAAAATTCCTGAATTAAACCAATTATTTACATTTTTTGCAATGTAGCCATGTCTGTCATCTTGGGAAAATTCTCTATGAAAAAGATACAAGGGAAATGCGTCTCACTTGATTCAGTAGAATTCAGTAGTAAAGAAAACTTGTCTAGTGGAGTATTTGGAGAAAAACCACGGGCACTAACCTCATGACACATTTATAAATGTAGTGATTCAAAAACGGTTTCGTTATCAACTCTAAGCTTATGCACGGATTATCCTCAACCTACGTAATTGATGAATAGGCTATTTTTCATCTTCAAAGTGTTGTATGAAAAATACTCATGTTCAAGAGTATCGTCAGACTAAGTTTATGTTTTTTGAAAATAATATTTTCTTCTGTCACTTTTTCCTCTAGTTACCCGTTGCAAATATAAGTATTGAGTTTTCTTTAATTTGAATTCTGTTGATCGATTAAAATCTCGAATTTTCTTTCCCCATTTGCGCCATGAAATCAAAGATGGCGGATTGAAAGAGTAGAACTTAAACAACTGAGCCGTCATCATACTTATTTGAAGGTTCATTATCTGCTTCTCTTGCAACAATTAAGTTTGGTTGAGAATGTCCAGTAGGTCAATGCTAATTGAAAAAAAGTCTATTCAGATATCACAGTTTTGAGAAATTTAAAGGTTGCTGAATAAAAATTCAATGAAGAGATTTCTTCAAATCACCTAAATTATATTTTGGATACGCACTACTCATAAGTAAACAATGGTTAAAAATGAGATTTGATCAACATACAGGTTTATTCTTGTATTCAGAGATGATCAAAAACTTATTTTTTATAAAAATTGGAGGGAAAAGGTGATTAATCAAAGCTCTATTTAAAAAAGAAGTGTTTTTCTACTTTCGAGTAGTGCTTATCAAAGAAATTATTGAGGTTATTTGTAGAATTTTTCTCATCGAATTTGTATTCATCCATCGGGGATTATAATTATAGGGATTGGCGAAAATACGTTTCAAGGATGGGTTGATCATTCTCTTTTTCAGTTTTCTTCTGAAAATTGATAACATTTGTAGCCCTTAATCCGAATAGCCAGTCTGGTTTATATATATGCCAGACTACTCTCTGATTGGTTCTCTATAATTATTCAACATTTTCAACTCTCTCCGCACTCAAAACTACATTTTATTGTTAAGGATAATCCTAAAATTGAGCGTGAAAAATGAGGTAGTTTTAAGCTCTGAATAATAAGGAAGACGAGATTTTCAATGAAATGTGTGAAAATAACCCCATTTGTCTTACTCACTATTTCTCAGATTTGTCAGACGAAGGTTGATGTCTCTATGATTTTTATGGCTCTCATACTCGATCTCTATTGAATCCTTCATCTCATTAAAACTATGACCATTTATTGATATCACAACTTAGATCTTGCATTAGAGCGGATCTCGATCAAACTGACAGAAAATAATATTTCATCACCAAAATATGTCAATAAATCACATGGGATGTAGTTGTGCGTCTTTACGGAGAACACGCAATCGTCAATTATTATTATAGCTCAATAAGAATTGCCAACTATTCAACTGTGCCCTGAATCTTATTTTCAGCCAAGACCCTTGGGGAATGAAAACTGGTAGCTCTTATTCACAGAGTATTTATCTAGAGACGATAAATTACAAGAAAAAAACTATTACCTCTACTTTGCGAGCAACTTTTCCTCAGCAGAAATAAAATAATTCAATTCTAAATATGACATCTATTAAATTATCTAAATCATTTCCTGGAGATTGAACATCTTAATTTCTTATATAATAATGTAGCTTTTCCGTTTAATACAAAAATCGTTAATTGATAATGATTTGATGCTGGTCCACACTGAGCACTAATGTTCCTAGATAAAATGAGTCTCTCCAACGAAGAGTCATCGCGTCCTAGAAGAAGAGGTGATGTGTCTTTTAGATTCAACGAGCGTAAAGTAGAAAAGATATTCAAATCGATTCGAGATTCAGCATTTCATAATCTCTTTGTCAAAGAAGAACAGAGTTTACAAAAGTGTACATACAACCTCATGATGAGTGTGAGATTTGAGTGCAAATAAAACCTTTGATGGTAAAATGGATTTTCTGTTTCGCTTACTTTTTTCAATTATCGATTTGTAGAGTGAAAAAATAACAATCTTTTTCCAATAAAAACTTTATTAAGATTTATTTTACGAATTTCTTAGAATATTCATGGTTCTTCTCAAAAGAAGCATTTTTAAAATTTTTTGGATCATACTTTTCATTAAGAATCATTAGGTTTTAGAAATATGATTGAAAATTAAAATCTTTCGGGTTTTTACGCTCATGAACTCAATTTTGTACAAGTCACAGGCAAGAAAAAAAGATTTTCTTATTTCTTCTGACCATTTTTAGAACTTCGAACTCTATACCATGCAAGGAATTCTCTCTCTTTTCAATAGGTTTTTTTAGATCAAAACTCGTTAACATTTTTGTGTTTAACTTTTAAAATAAAATTTGATGCAAATATTCGCAAAATTAAATAAAAATCATTTTTTCAGCCTCGCCATTCATCCGGATAGAATAACGCTGGCATCTGGACAAGTGACCGGCCATGAGAAAACTAATGGAAAAGTTAGTTATTATTTCGAATCGATAATTCTTGTTCTGTAAAACTAAATCAGAAGAAATTTGACAAATACCCTATCTCAAGACCTCATAAAAGTCTTGCATTTAGGACAAAAAAAATAAAGTAGAAATCTCTCTCTCTAATCCCATATCATTTCTAGCTACCAAGATAACCTACGCCCTCTTTAGATCTTTTAATAGTTCGTACATCTTTAATGACGAAATATCGATTTAATTTTGTTAATCTATCATACAGAAAGACTTGAATAAATCTCTCAACTTAATGTTGCTTTGAAAAAAACTAAAATTCACTCTTAAATCTGTTGTATTTACAATCACGAAGAAGCACTGAAACTTGACGCTTTTTCAATGAATTAGAAAGATAATATTCTCCTAGGGAAAGTTATCTATCAGCAAGATTAGGTTCTACTATGGAGTTTTCGCGCCAAATGTGGCCATACTACTTGTTAGTACAACATGGGAGTCTTGATGGGACAGAACGGCATTCAAAAATCTTTTGAATCATACTCTTCTGAATCGATGATGAAATGCCCTGAGTTTGCTTGAACAAACTGATGTGCAGATTTTGCTGTGGGATTTCTATTTAACAAAGAGAACATCTTCACACATTGTTATCACAAAGAAACTGTTGTATCTATTAGATACTATCTAAGTGTCTGATCAACGCAAAGGGATTTTATTGATCAAATTCTTTTGATTAGGCTCACATTCGTGTCTGGAACTCGATCAGCCTTCAGACCTTGCACGTTCTTGGCCTGGGCGAATTCGAAAGAGCAGTGTGCACTTTGGGCTTCTCGAAAACTGTAAGTTACTGCCCACTTAGAACAGAGAAATGAAACTTTTTTAATTTGAAGTTTTTCAGAGTTCTTGCAGATTTATTTTAGTGATTGGGTTCAAAAGGCATTGCGATATCGTCTAGAACTTGTATGAAAACCAGGGCACCAATTTTATCTTTTCTACATAAATACATGTAGAAAACAACTGAATTCATCAGATTTTGTTACAAAACCTTCTTCATAATGTCGGGAAGAATTCGATTTATCTTTTAATCTTACAAATCTACTCATCTAAATACTTGTCTACAGTATAGAATCCGCCTCAACATACCTTCGTATTGGGGACAAGTGGTGTTTATGCAAACCTGAAACTTAAAAGAACCTAGAAAATTGTATATGCTTGTAGACGATGAAAACCAGAGACTAAAGCACTTCTTTGAAAAAACACTTCTAGATCAGACTTTTTACGAATGAAAACTACTCAGTAGAAGAAAGATTGAGAATCTATCTACAGGCGCTAGAAATTTTTTACAATTGTAAGGGTTCTCAAAAAATCTTTTCCTTTGTCAAACTCCCTGACACATAGCAATTAACTCATTTCAAATTTCAATCAGGATCTTGAGAACTCCCACGTTCGAGGAAAAAATATTATTGGGCTCTATATTGTTCAATTGACACAGTAGAAATTTTGTGTTTTTTGTGTCTGTAGTAGAGAAAAATTGGTAGTGTGTCACATGTTTTTGAAATTGAAAAATTGTATTTTTTTCAAAGACAATGCTTCTCTCAAATGACTAACCAAATGAAAAGTATTGACAATTCATGAACCAGCTAGGTTAAGGTGTTAATTTTATTGATTTTTTATTGGTTAGCTTTCAAAATCATGAGTGTTGATTCCACACATGGAGAGAAGGTGTAGACGTGTTTTTTTCTTCTTCACTAAAATGAGGGCAGAAAGGGCTGTAATTATTTTTCTTTCAAGGTGTAAATTTCCTCTCTAACCTTTAGGATGGCGGCGTTCATTTGGCAGCCATTGACGAGTCTAACGATCATGTCATTTCTGTTTGGAATTGGGAGAAGCAGACAAAGATCACTGAGACCAAGGTTGGTGTGCATTTTTTACAATTTTTTTTATAGCATTTTTAAAATTGAAAATCATCTTTCCACTGGTACAGATGTCAGAATATTTTTGTATTCCTCCATATTTTTTTAGTTTTCTCAATATTTCTAAGGAGATAAAATTTTTGATTTGAAGTTCGGGTTTATCAGTTTTATTTTAATTTTAACAGTTCGAATTCCATAATGATTTTCCTTTTTATATAAATTTAGATTTTTCTCACTTGAAATTGATTATTTCCATGTTGATTTTGGTAAATTATGATTTGAAATTCATTTTTTTATTTTTGTTTTCTCAATTTGACTTTGAGTTTGGGAAAATTTCTCATTTTGAAATGCGAAAATATCATTTTGATTTCCATAAATTTTTATTTGATTTTTAAAAATTTCAGACCAATTTGAGACTTCTCAATTTGGAATCCTTCAATGCCAATTTGAATTTGATAAGGTATAGATTCTAAATGGTCTATATTTCTGGCAAGATTTGAATGGCATTTTTGAATTGTAGACAATTCCGAAATAAGATTATTGGCTTCAAGAGAGGTGGCTATCTTTTTCATAATTGCTCCACTTTTTTCTGAAGCATCTGCAAATATGTTTCTTGTAAGGTAGTCAATTGCTTTTAACCAAGTTCCCCATCTGATAACAATTAGAAGAGGAGGTTGTCCAATCTCTGAGCATAGCACCTGTCTAGATTGATTTTTGACCACTGCTGCTTTGACAGATGGTATTAAATTGTCCACCTTTTGATAGTTTTCTTAACAATCATAGCACAGTTTTGAAGAAGGTGCGCAAACCATGTTTTATGAAGGATTCCAGGGATTTCGCTTTGGTCAAAGTTGGTTTATTCAGCTCTTTGGACCTACCCCGGTTCTCTATTTTATGTTATAATGAGTGGTTTTGCTTTAAAAGGCATCCTTTTAAAAATAATTCTCGCCTTCGTTTATCGGAAATCCTTCTGTAAATTATTTTAATTAGTTAATCAATTTTGAAAATCATCAACTCAGTAAAATAGTCTAAGATCAGACTTTAAATCTTGTAATGAAAACTTTATTTGAAACCTAATCTATTTAGAATCGACTAGGGTTCGTTCATCAAACAATTCACGTTTCTCAATTTTAAAATAGTGTGCAGATTTCTAAAAATTTAGATTCAAACATCCTTCAATTTCATTATTGGTCTCAACATTTTTTACTATTCAGGGTTTCGGTTAAAATAGTCTCATAAATTATACAAGAAAAAGATACATGAGTAAAAATAATGTCTCTCACATGAAACAATAGACTTCAAATTAAAGAAAACCTTTGCATAGAACTTGATTTTCAAATTCTATTTTTCATTTGGGCCAATTTTCAGTCTTCTACAGAGCAAATCCTATCGGTCGAATACAGTCCAGTCCATGAGAATTCCATTGTGACAATAGGAAAGAATCATATTGCATTTTGGTCTTTGGAGAATAACACTCTTGCGAAAAAGAATGGAACCTTTGACGTAAGTCTCTGCCTTTGATTGAGATCAGGCGGATTGGATAAAGGTTATCTCATTTTTCGTGTAGAAATTCGAAAAGTCAAAAATTGTAATTTGCATGGCCTTCTCGGATAGTGGAGACCTTCTGACGGGAGATTCAACTGGAAACATCTATCTCTGGGCTAAAGGTCAGCATTTTCTTTCTCATTTTTCGCAGGTTATACACTTTAGGGATCAAACAGGATGAACATGTAGTTTCATCTTTCAACCTTAGTCTCAGAATAAATCTATTTAGTCATGGAGTTTCTTCTAACCAATAAGAGTAGGTTATTGTTCTAAATTTGATTGGCTTATAATCTCCAATACATAAGGGTACATTCAAGTAGTACCCTGTACACACTCAGACACAATGAGTTGGGGTCTGACTCTAATGATGTAGAGCTTCTCAATAATTCTGAGTTTGAGCAAATCATTCGCAGGGTTTCTGTTCAAAACACTGATTTTTGACGCGATTCCTGCCCTTCTACATCGCTCGCAGTATAAGTTGAGAAGAACCATTTTGATAGATTCCTCTTGAGTTGATTTTCTTCATGTATTCGTCTTGAGTTAATATAATTCAATTATTGATTTTTTTTTTCAAATCGACTCAGTGCATTTATATAAAGTGTCTAAATTCCTTGAAGGAAAAAGTTTAAATTATTTACTCAGACATAGTTTTCATGGAGGTAAATCATTTAACTGTCTCTTTTAACATAAAAGTACCTTTCAGTTAGTTTGTATTGAATTATTAACTCTAAAAATTTGTGAATAATTCTTTTCCTTAAATTACTCAGTTCTAAAGTCTTCAAAATCCACTTTTGATTCAACCTCTGTAAGATAATCGTCAACGGTATTTTATTAACAAACCTGCTTAGATTGACTTATAACTTCAAAATAACTGTTACTCACAAAAATGTCGATCCTAAGCTTCTCGTTAGAAGCCTTGTTACTACTGTATAGCTTTTGTTGGGTTGGCGCGTCTTTCTTCCATGAATTTTATACAATTTTGTATACTCAAATATCCCATTTGAAACGAACCTTGTAGATGGACACCACGTTGTTCAGGCTCTGGACGCTGGACATGAAGGTGGCGTCTTCTCTTTGTGCTTCACAAAAGACGGCACTCTCATTAGTGGAGGTAAGGACCGCCGTCTGATCCATTGGGACAGAAGCTTCCAGCAGACGAAAACCGACGACATAGTACCTGAATGGTTCGGATCCATCAGGACCATACTTGAGGGCCCCGGGGGAATGATGATTGTGGGAACGACAAAGAATAACATCATTCAAGTAATTAACAAGACTACCTGAGATACAGATTAGTTTAAAATATGAGTATAACTAATTTTTGGGATGAAACACTGTTTCATTGAAAAAGGAATGTCACTAGTTTTTTACATCCTAACTTGAAGGGAAATTAACATTTTATTGAGATAATTGCATTCCTATCTACGATTTTATTTATCAAGTCTCAAGTGTGTAATTTATCAATTTCTGATTTATTCTCAATAGACATTTATTTCCAAGTCAGAATTGAGAAATTAGGCTAGGGATGTCAAAAATACTCCCCATGATAGATTTCTTTTAACCCTCTCAAAATATCTGAAAAAAACATTTTTTGTCAGATCCTCTAGAAGATACCAAACTATTTTAACGTCTTTGAGTTGTAACGATCTACCGACAAATAGGAAAGCCCTTCTACTCGGATTAATAGTCTCCTGAGGACTAATCAATGTGTTCTGAATATTGATAAATTATGATGAAAATAATTCTAAAATTACCAAGTCAAAAAAAATATTTTTCGGATTGAAATTGATGAAAAAATAATGAATCGTAAATGTCTGGTTATATACAGACGTCTTATTTGGGGTGATCTCTTCTAGAGAAAATTTCTCCTTAAAAACAGCAATTTGGCTTCTCACAACTTTTTATTCAGTAGTAGGCAAAGAAGCCCTAGGGATTGTTGAAAAATATCTCATTCGAACGACTGTATCGAAAAAAGTCAATTATATAATATTTAAGGTTAGGAAGAATTTGTAATTGTAATTTTCAATTATGAATTAATATATATCCGTGAAAATATGATAGATGGAAGAATGACACTCAGCATCTAAGCCAAGGGTGTCTACACACATTCATGCTTAGAAGCTTCTCATTGATTTCTCATTAGATCGAGTTTGAAGCGAACCAAAAGTCTAAGAGAGGAAAAAAAAAGTTACTCTTCCTGGGACCGTGAATAAGGTTTACAAGAATCAGATGAGTTCAACAGTTGTTTAATGACATAAATCAGCGATGTTATGAATGTATTTTGTTGATGTTAAAAGATAATTATCACACACTTGGTGCCGGTCTAAAACCCTGAGTAAAAATTGGCCCTATCAATTTTGCCAATGAAAGACTATCTTTAGAGTACCATATTTTGTGATGATAAATGCTTTCGGTCTAGAAATCCTCAATTTACAGAGTTCAAATAAAATCCCAAGAAAGAAATTCACTGTGTAAACTTCTTTGTCTATCTCATAGCATATTATTACAACAGTTTTTCCTTCTTTAAGGAAACTGCTGCCCAGATTTTTATCCCATACTTTCCAGGTTTTGAAGAAATGTACATTTTGAAAGGGCATCTTCCTCTAAACGATACTAGCTGCTCGTCTACTGTTATCTGGTCTGAAGGCTCATAGTTACCTTGGCAATTATTTATAAATTTTTCAAAAAATAATCGTATAGGCATCATCCTATCTCTTTTTTGTTCAAGCTGCCTAGCTGATTTATCATCAAAGTGAATATACCGTTTGATAACATTAAATCTTGATAGTGACATAGAGGACGCAATCTTATCAGAGTGGTAATCTTCAGACCATAATTCTTCCAGATCCATGTTTTTCTGTTTCGAAACCCCAAAGTAAATGCAAATCCCAATCCAGCTCTTCAACTCATTCATACTTATACTAGAATATTTTGATTGTTTCGTTTCCATGAATCTATTGGAGTACTTCAAAACGTCTGCCAGCATAAGATCATCAATAAATAGGGAGAAAAAATCTTCAGGGTCAATACAGTTCCTCGAATTACCTTTTGAACCTTCTGAAATTTGACAAATATTGTGCGCTGAGGTTTTCTTAGGAGCTGGCTTGCCTATCTTATAGATGTATGTTCCACATTTCGATGTCATCATCTCTGGTTCTGGGGGAAATTGATCAGGCACACACGATGAATTAATTTCACCCTCATCTGAGGTATTACCAAGATAGGCATTCTCGTCGCAACTTTCATCTGAAGAATCGCTAGAGCAATCACTATATACTTCTTCTACTCGGATTTTCCGGAATAGGTCTTTACTAGACATGGTTGAATAAGAAATAATGAAATTCGAGTT
>JJOG01002800.1:0-22765 GCA_000715275.1 Gyrodactylus salaris
AAGGATTAAATACATGGTGTGTCCAATATGTGTCAGTGAAATTATTATACCTTCCTTTAGAAAACGATAATAACCCTATATTTATTCTTTCAGGCAAAATATATACTTTGATCGAATTTAGTTTTGAAAGACTATTCGTTAACATTAACCTTGGGAGAGACTTTGGAATGAATTAGTTTTAGTGAAGACTTTTAACACATCAAGTTCACTTCAAGATATCTCAATTGTCATTTTTGATGAGAAAAATAAAATTTTTTAAGTTATTTTTCAAATCAATAACTCATCTCTGGATATATTTTCTAGTATTTCAGTATCCAAGTAATGTTTCTTGTTATTCCAAATTTAGCTAATTGGTGTTTTAAAAAGAAATACAATTATTTATCATTCTCATAAACTTCTAATTTATCCATCCGAGTTGTGATGGTTTGAATTTGTCATTCTCCTTTCGGACTTCTAATTGATTTAGAGAGTTTACTTGTTTTAGCCAGGCAAATTGAATCTTAAAGAAGAAACTTTTCGTCACTAAATATTACTTTAAATTAGACCGAAAATCTCAATTTTGGGCCAGAAACTGAAAAAAGAAGTTAATTCTTTCTAACCAGGGTTTTTAATATTTTAAAACCATCTTCTTAACGTGTGATACCTTGATAAAAAAAACTTCAGCTTTTAATGCGATAACATTTAATAACTAATTGCTTCATAGTTAGCTAACGAATCATAAGTTAGTTTTTAAATTTAGCTTTTTCCTTTTTAACATAGTTTCAAATTCTGGTGAATATTTAATTTGAAAACTTGACAAGTTGAATAATTTCTCAGTGAAAGCCCTCAATTGCTTGGGTTTCTAAGCATTTGCGCAATGAATGCTTTTCAATGAACGAATGACATTATAACAATGTCATACTGTTAGCTTCACTCAGAAATACTGTAGTCTAAGAGACCGATCAACTCAGGTTTGATCTTACTTTCGATTTGGTTTCAGAGTTGCTCGATCCTATCGTAAAACCCAATAAAGAATAGATTTAATCATATAGTTTGGTTACGAATTTAGTTCAGATTTTATATTTACACGTTGAAAACCTGTTCATGAGTGAATTGCGAATTCGAATAGACCTGTGTACTAATTTCTAACGATCACTCTTCCGTTATAGACTATCGATCGGGATGGCGACAGTGTTTTCGTCTCTGTAGAAAAAGACATCAGAGATGAAACGGAGAACTCTCTAGAGATTTCCGATGAACCGTTTGTGGAAATTGAAAACAACCCCGATGGATCATTAGTAGAATCAACCCTAGGTGGGCCCGCACAATTAATCGAGGATCATGTGTCTGAAGAACAAGTTGATCCAGAAATTGAATTAAAGTTTGTATCACCCAACAGTAATTATTTCTGAGTTATAAATACCCCCCCCCCCCTGGTTTTCATAGTTGAAATTTTCATACTCAATGAACTTGACTAAAAAATGCTGACTTTTACAATTATTAATAACCCTTATTATTTTAATAGAACTGATCAGAACGTCGAAGATGAAGCATACCAAGATCCCCAACCAGAGGATGAAGACGACTTCATTAAGCGCCTAGTGGCTTTTGGCGAAGAAAAGCAAAGATCGACAACAGACACAAACATAGCAGTTCAGAGTATCGAAGAGCAGACAACGAATCTCGAAAGTGTGCAACTCGAGCTGCCGCAAATGGAAATCGCTCTGATGATATCTGAGGAATGGATAGCAGAGTTTAGAAACGGCGGAGCTACCTCGTTTCATCAAGAGATCGATTATCTCAACAATTCACATCAAGTTTTTGGCAAGCTGATAGCCGCTGTCCCGTCTTCGCAGGCCAAAGCATGGCTAGATCTAGTCTCTGAAAGGGATATCGAGAAGCTGCCAGAGCTCACACTAAAAATGACAAGGATAAATCGCATTTCTAATATTGTCTCAAGCCATTTGGGCATAGAGATGATCAGAGACATAGATCATATCCTTGTGAGGATTAATCAGGTCACTTTTTATTATTGGCTGAAGAAGGCCATCGAGATGGATGGCCATTTTATATACTTGGATGTTGTCAATTGGTCGGTTGATGTGATCGATAAGGTTAGGCCGCCGATATTGCTCTGTACTTATTGGAGGTGTAATGAAACCCAGACTGACTTTCGACTGGACTACTCCTCATGTCTCTCATATGATCAGAACCCGGTTGGCTACAACTCTGAAATGTGAGTTTGGCTACTTTTCAGCTTATTCTTATTTTAAATATTAATTTTAAGAAAACCAAAACTGAAAGCAATTTCTTGAACTACTTTTGAATTCCTCATTTGAGTGACCATCTTTTTGCACCTGTTGAACTTGAGATGTCTGTCTCATGCACTGTTCTTTGTTGTATGACGCAATTAGTTGATGACTCTGATTGGTTTTTAGTGCAGTGCTTTGTGTAGTTTTATAGATGAAATGACTCATGAGGCAACAAAGAGAAGACATTATTTATTTATTTAAAAATATTTATAAACAGTCATTATAAGTGATCTTTAAAATGGAATAATCAAGGATGTGTGCACATCGACAGGTATTTTTCCCTGTTTCCTTCAAAATAATAAATATTTGAGTATACTGTTTATCCCTCCGATTCGATAATGAGAAATAAATATTTACACAGAAACAACAACGACCTTTGTCTCACATTCCAACTCACAAAGGGAAACGTTGAAAAGATTCAAACTTCTCCCATTTGTCAGTTTGACGCTGAAAACCAATTAGTCACATGGAATGTACCTCTCTTGCCTTCATTCAATCCCATAAATGGTAATTTATTGCATCCTTTATTCATATTCAAAATTCTTTCGAGCATTTAGAAATTTAATTTTTTAATTATCACGCTAATTAACGGTTTTTTATAACTAAAATAATAATTTTCCAATTTCTACAAACTTGGTTTTAAAAAGTTGAGAAAATTCATTTTAGAATTTGCCAGAAATCTAAAATTTCAGAACTAGAAATCTGATGCATGAATGAACACCGTTACCTTTTTTTCTTTCTCCAAAGAATTGTTAAGCCTCGAGTGATGAAATGAAGGAGATGTTAACTTTGTGTGAAAATCAGTCCGTGGGTTTAAAACGTGTAAATTTATTTATCTTTTCATAAATCAAAGGTCCTCATTTCCTATTTTTTGTCTTAGGAAAAAGTATATTTATGAAAATAAATCAAAATGAGGATGCATCATCTTTGGGGGATGCATATAATATTTGAAATGATCCGTCTTGGATCTAATAAATTTACAAATAAATGAAAAAAATTTCAAATCCTAACAAAGTATGAGGTTATAAAGATCATCTAATTGTCGGTATGAACGTAAAATAACATTATCTTCATACACGACATTCCTCCTCTCATAAAAATTGGGCAAGACGACTGAGGAGGAATTATATGTCTTGATGATCTAAGCTTGTCGGCAGAGCCATAAAGGTCCTATATCTTTCTATTAAAAGTTGGTGAATAAAGAAAGTACTAGGACAGTAAGTGACTAAGGAAACTTGCTTCTGTTTCAATTAAAATGGGAAAATATTATGGAATAGAATGGTGAACTTTTGATCACATAAGATCTCACAAGTTAATCACGAGAGAAGGGAATTATACATTTTTGATGAGGAAAGATAACCTAGTTTAGTTCTTTTGTAGAAAAAATGTTAATATACTTGGAATGAATCACTTCCTAGAGATAACATGATTTATGAGTGGAGCTATCCAATGGACTATAATGGAATTTGATTTATTTTGTTTGTTTGTTTGTTTATCAGTAAGAGCAAAGAAAATGTTGTTAAAATCTCCTTAGCCCTCTCGATGGTAGATTTAGAAATGGACTTTTTGGTATTTTTTCCTTCTAATGGCTTATTTGGGGACTATTTTCTCAATATCCATGGTAACATAGTTCAAAAGTGATATTTTATTCCAATCGAACAACACAATCTCACCACTGGATATTTGTACCAACTCTCAGGTGTTAAAGAGTTTATGTGTATTAAGAATATCTCTCATAAAGACCTTTCATTGGTTATCCAGCCTTTCACATCGGAAAAATTAAAATAAAGCTTTATACTGTTTAATGATCCTAATTCAATAAATATTTAATTTCAATATAAAAGCCAACATTTTAATAATAATTCTAAAAGGGACTTTTTGGATTTTTTTCTAACCAAGAAATGGACTGAAACATTTTTTATCAAGGGACTATTTGGCTAGCCCTATTTATGAGTGTCGTTGGATGAGTTACGTTCAGCTGATATTGAAATCAATATTGATTCAAAACTGAGTCTAGTGAATAATTGATCCTTTGCCAACATTAAATGGATTCTTATATTTCCTTAAGGATTTTTCACAAGACATTACTACATTATATGATTCTAACTATAAATCATATATATACGCGAAATATTCTTTGATAACGCGGTCAATTTAATGTGCTGAGACCCGAAATCAAATTTTTTCTCATTTTCATTTAATTTAAACAGCACATCAGAAAACTAAAAATATGCTTTCTTTACTAGGCCGGATAATTCAATTTAGGTATGGTTTTCTGCGTCTCTTGCAGTGATCACATTTGGTTGAGAGTGCTCAGTATTGAGATTACTTTTTTTAGCAAAAAATATTTTTATTTGATGAAATAAATTTCATTTATCCATCGGGGATTATAATAATAATTATGGGTATTGGCGACAAGCCGATACCCCTACAACCTTTATCAATTTTCAAAGACAACAGAAGAAGAGATTGATCAACCCATCCCCATTATTATTATCCCCGATGGATGAATGCAATTTTCCATTTCAATACTGAGCACTCTCAACCAAATGGGATAAATGCAAGAGACGCAGAATACCAAACCTCAATTGAATCATCCGGCCTAGTGAAGTCTACCTCTAAGTTGCTGCAGAAAAGATCTAAATATGCTTTCTTTTTTCATGTTATTACTAATAATTAATATCTAAAAAACACACTTCTGTGCAGCCAAAAGATATTTAGATTTGCAAAAGTATTGAAGGTCATATCGGAAATGTAAAAATAAGATATAATATCGTATATTATCTTATATTAATTTCGTAAACTAATATCATAGTTTTCAAATATCCTTTTTATCATATTTTTAAATTTAAAATAAACTCTAATATAGACCGAGCAAATGGAACGGTTTCTGGGACATTCCACCTCACAAATGGGCCCGGACATCCTGAAAAAGTGTTCCTCAAATTCTTCCATGAAGGTACAACACCGAGCGGCCTCTCCTGTGATATGGTGATGACATCTCCCTTCTTTAAGGTCACTACTTGTCGGGGGAGGATATTCGCCAAGAAATACGTCTGTCATCCCAAAGATTCAAGTGCATGAAATGTACATCGGTTTTTATGTAACATTTAAAGTTTGCTTATTTCCAAAATGTGTAAAGTAATAGATTACTTTCTATCTTGAATTAGTTTTTTTGCAATTTATCAGGAGAAAAAGGTCTTGAAATAAGGTAGAATTTCTAGCCATTTTTTTCTTAGAATTGAGTTTCATAGCCGAGTCTAACTCTCTTCGGCTTCACATGAGGGGTTATAATGGGGGGGAGGTAAATTTGTTTCAAGGAGGGAGGAGAGCTGAATCGAACCCACGCCATATGAGATATCATATTTAAAGAATCCACCATTGAAGAATACAATAAAGACTATAGATTCTGGAGAAATGGTATAAATGGATTACTAGATAGACAGAGGAAGACTATTAAAGCCAATGGTAATTATTTTGACGAATAAATCTTTTCCATTAAAAAATAATTCAACTTTTATAAAAATGTCAGATTTGAGATAAATCAACCTGATACAGCCCAAAAGGTTGGGTAACTTGATAAAATTTCATTTTTACGCTTCTTTTATGGAGGGTTTGTTATAAAATAAATTGTAAACGATTCTCATTGGCTTGTTCAATTAAAAAAACTAAAACAGCCAATGAGAATCGTTTACAATTTATTTTATAACAAACCCTTCATATGAGAGTTACCGATCCTTTTGGGTTTTTTACCTGTATTAGTCCAATAAGAAAGGGGTATGTCTATGATTTGTGTAACATATTATGAAACTTCCAGAACAAATGGAAAGACTTTCTTGTCAAAGAAGGTGCATCAGCAGTCATTTCCTTGGTTTGCGAAGAAGAACGTACTCCGAGAACGTACAAAATTCAGCGTCATTTCGAGCTGAAGCATCAGGAATACTCCAAAATCTCGATCTCAAACTCAATACCCTGAGGTATGGCCTTTAGAATGAATGACTCAAAACTTTTTACTTTTTATAGATGTCAATTTTGTAAATTATAGACTTATACACCAACACATGCTAAGAATACATCCCAGAGTCTCCTAGCATTTCTAAAACAGTATTACACCACTATTTACAACAATGTTGGTGCATTTAGAGGTCTACTGATCTGTATTGCTTTTGCTGAAACCTTATTTTTCTTAACAAAAATAATATTCTGTTGTTCAATAGCTCAAGATTAGACTATTTTTACAATGAAATTTTCATAAGAAATCTTCTAGTTTTATCAAAGTATAAAAATTCAATTTACATAATATCGTTCACACGTGGTTACAAGAATAAGCTTAACAGTTTTTAATGAAAAGTATTTACAAAGCAAGGCGGAATTCATCGAATCGAACACGCTCTGACATTTGATAAGGTCTGTTGAAAGAGATTCTCTCAAATCTTCTAAACAGTCACCCATCTTCTGATCTCTATCAGGTGAATGAACCACAGGATCTGAGTTGATCGTTAATTTCATAAACGCTGATGTCTCCATTCGTACGAGAGTATCATTCACGAAGAATCTCATTCCATGCTGCTCATAGAGGTTGAAGAAATCTGACCTCACCTTGTTATGAGTCTTGAGAGAAATTTGTATTATTTCTTTCGAGTTAATCTCCACCCTGAGAACATTAGATGTTATTTCAATTTTCATTGGTGAGAATCTTCTTACACCGGATATGGTTTTCCCCTCATTATTCTTTATAACCAGAGGACTGTTTGGGATTGAATAGATCTGTGTGAGATCTTTTATGAGGAATATCTTATCATCTTCAACTATTAAAAATGTTTCGTAGAAGTGTGGGAATATCGCCACCAGATCCTTTGCCAGAAGGGTTGCAATAAACTGTCTAAAAAGGAAAAACGGATTTAGTGTCTTCTCTATTTTAATGCGTTTCTTTATTTAATACTAGGTTGTTCAGAAAGAAATGTCGTATTTTGAGTGAAATCTAAATGGCCTTTTATTTCTACAAAAAAACTTTTATCAACAATAAAAATGGTTTATATCTGATTCAAAAGTACTTATCTATCTACCAGGAAGATTTTTCATCCCTTTCATCCAAAATTCTGATTTGATGAAATTTATACCCATAAGATGATTCTGCATATCAATCCACTGGATAAAAGTCAGGAAAATATGGTGGGTGAAAAAGTGTTTTTCCCCAATTCAAGTCAGAAAATTTTTCTTCGTGTTTGTAAGGACACATGGGGTATTGCGTTGTCTTGGTGAAACAAACTCTCTTTCTATTGGCGTTTCTTGATCTTAATTCAAGGATTTTCTGATAGAAATGTTCATGTTGAGTACAATAGACCCCATGAGTTTATTCTCCATCAAATCAGTTTAGCTTATCCTCTTCAAATCTCACCAGAAATAGATCATAACCTTGTTTAGGAGCCTAGGGGTTTTAGGGGTTGCCATTGGATTTTCTGATCGGAAGTACCAGTATTATTCTCGTAAAGGATCCACTTTTCATCACATGTAATAATCATGTCAAGAAATAGTCATTCTTTATAACTTTTGAGGAGATTTTCACAAGCGTTAAGCCTGACCAATTTTTTGACAGGGGGTGAGAGATTCGATAATCAAGCTTATCGACGTATTCAAGTGATTTCACATGAGTATGAATGGTACTCAATGGAGAATTGAGCTCTTTTGACAATTCGAATTTGTTGTCAATATTAGCTAGACTTTTCCAGATTTTGAATGCTAAAATCTCCTTTCCAGAATCTATTGAACCATCGTTGAGTTGTGCGAAGATTGCCGGCATCATCTCCAAAAACTTCACATATTTCGTTCGTGCTTTAATTGGCGTTAAAAAGAGTTTGAACCAAAATAACATTATAACTCTAAAAAATTCACTTGACTTTTCATCTTGTAATTTTTAAGGATGGAAATTATTTCATGTTACATTTAAAGACTTTTAATGTGGGGAAATGATTGTAGTTTGTGAAAAAAAATTTGGCTACAATTTCTCATAAAATAAAGGGTCAAAATCCACATTGAAATATGTTTAAAAAAACGAAACTTTTCTTTCCAAACAACCTAATAATTTCAAAGTTCTGTCGATAAAGACACTTTCTCTAGCACTGAATATATCGTCTATCCCACAATGTTATTTGTAAACCTTTCCAAAGGTTCAGTTAATACTTTTTTAAATTCAAAAGATTTACCTTATGACGCTCTTGACCTTTTTGCCATGAAAATTGATGCTCTTTTCAAAAGGACTCCACAAATCTTTATCATATTTCAAGCGTTTTATTGACTTCAAAAGTCTCTTGTTGAATTGTAAACCTCCTGAGATTTCGAGAAGCATTGGAATTTTGATTTTATAAAGTCCCATATGATCAACACCAATCGGAAGCTTTGATAGGTCCAAAAGGCAATCATAGATTACAGTCCAATCCTCGTTTATTGACACTCGAGATATGATAACTCTCACGATCTTAATGATATTTGATCGGATCTAAATTTAATATTTATTCCTCGATTGTAAGAAATTGAATTTCTCGCCAAAGATAATTTGATGTAGTAAAACAAAATATCAAGTAATAGATTTCAATGCGTAAACTATCTAGATACATTCAGGAATTGATTTATGTAACAATTAAATATGATCTTTATATGTTTTCTTGTTATGTGTAATCTTAGAATTTTGAAATGGTCGAAAAATTAATTCATGTTTCAGATCAGAAGAGTTGCCATTATTTATGAATTGACAGCTTCATCTATCGTTTATAAAGTCAAAGTTAAGAAACCTATGTATGCAATTTGAGATTTCTACTGGTTATAGTTTACAAGAAAAATCTATTCCAAACTAACTTTTGAGTTTTCGATTTCTTTCTCAATGATTTCTTCCACACTGCTCCTCAAGGCTTCGTTAGATCTTGTCTGTTGGTCCTTTACGTATGTGATCCATTTATGAAGTCGTATTAACCTTTCTTCTATTCTGTCGATATGTTTGTAGATATAGTTTCTCACTAGAGCCTGTGGCTTGAACAACAACTCCTTTTTCTTTAAGCCAATCTCTGTTGGATCAGGATAAATTGCCAGGCGCTCCAGTTTCTCTTTCAACCTAGCAAATTGCTTCCGACCGATTCCTTCTGGATCTGTTGATATTTGTGCTTTTATAAATGTGTCAAATGCTGTTAGGATGAATATCAACTCATCCTTGAGCTTTCGTAAAAGTTCTTCCGATTGCATTTCTTCAGCTATCCAGGTTAGGTTATCTCGCATGGAAAATGAACGATCGTAAACTTTATCGAGACTCATAAATATTTCTGTTATATTCTTCATTATTTCGATGGATTGTGCAATAAACGGATACAATCTTCCATTCAAAACGCGTAGAGTATAGACAGAAGAAATACGCTGATTTAATACGAAGAATATTGACTTGAAATAGCTTTTCAGTAAGATTTTATAACTCTTGAGTTTTATAAACGACAAAGATCCTATTGACTGGATCATTTCTACTTGATCTATACAGTGGAATTTAAATTTTTTGACAATACAGCCAAAAAGGATCTGGTCATGTCTTCTTATCTGATCCTTCTCAACCAGAGATGCCTTGCAAGAATACTCCTCAACAAAATTCCGATGTGAGATTAGCCTCTTTTCCAACTCAAGGCCTGAACTGCTGAAACGAGATGAAAGCAAAATGGTCGCGTTCGGTGAAGAAAGTTCCATCAAGAGATTTGTTGTATGTAAACTAAGTTTCAACCGTCGATCAACATCTTCCAGATAGAGCGATGCTTCTGTCTCTCTACAGCCATTATAAGGTAGAATTAGAACGCTTTTGTTGAGTCTAACGAGAAAACAGTCGTCATATGATACACGAAACACCTCCTCGTTTTCATCAAATATTTTGAGTGAATCTTTTGTCAAATTGAATGAAATCATATCAAATATTACTCCATAAACTTGATCAGGTGATATAACCAGACCGGTTTCACTGAGTTCTTCGTTCAAATACATGAATCGAAACTGGCTGCCGTTTTGAATAGATAAGCCACCATCGGTTGAGAGATAACTCCAGTCCCATTGTGTGGGATATTTGAAGAAGTGCAGTTTTATCTCCTCATAAATTCCCTCAAGACTGAAGTAGGTGTCATTTTTAAAAAACATAAACTTCTTTTCATCCTCAAGATAGATTTGTATAGATTTGCTATTCTTCAACATCTTCAAATACACTCGGTAATCGTCGAAACTGGCCGTTAGCTTTCCATCATGCCTATTTTCCAAAGTGAAAGTAGTGTTTCTAAATTCCAAGAATAGTTTGCTTAGTCGTCTAATGAACAAGATTTCAAAGTCTTTAGCTCTAAACATTAGGTAATCAGAACCATTCTTCCGAAGTTCATAATTGAGAGTCTTAAAATAGGCATTTTTCGCGTCTAGGAAGCCAATTGTTTCTAGATATTTGTAACCAAATCCACTAGCTCCAATGTAAAGCAGTATATTTTCCCGCAGGAACGTGAAGCCAAAATAATCAGCATAAATTCGATTATCTCTCCATTTTAAGAGGACCTTCGAGTTATCCTTGACTGTAAAATTGATCATCTCGAGGTAAACACCCAAAACTCCGTTAGCATATGATGCAATAGGTCTCAAGAGGTCGGTCCCACTGTAGAGGTAAAGACCGTTGTTTAACCAAAGTTTTAAGTTCTTTTCAAATAAGCAAGTTTCTGTAAAGAGCTGGAAGTACTCCAGTTTGTAAAGTGACAAATCCGCAGTTGTTATTGACCAGGTGTAGTTTTTGAAGTTGAAATGGCTTGTCAAAGATCCTATTTTCAAATATCCAGCATTTTTTTCGAAGAATAAGTTCAAATCCTCACCACAAGAAACCAGAAGGTGATCCAAAGTTTTTCTCAGCTTGAAGAAGCCTTCATAAACGTTCAAATCAAGATCACTTTTGAGGGTTGGACTAATTTGTAGCACTGTCACGTTCTGAAAGGAAATTGACAAATTATTATTGTGGATAATTAAGAAAAGAAGGTCTTCATCAAATATTCCAACATTTAGAGTAGTTTTAGTTTCTTCATTGATAATCTCAAACTTTAAACATTCTTCCAAAATATACTTTGCGTTCTTGAAGACGATATCATTAGTGCCAACAAGAAATTCTTTAATCTTTGGAA
This sequence comes from Gyrodactylus salaris, assembly GCA_000715275.1. Taxonomy (NCBI): domain Eukaryota; kingdom Metazoa; phylum Platyhelminthes; class Monogenea; order Gyrodactylidea; family Gyrodactylidae; genus Gyrodactylus; species Gyrodactylus salaris. The sequence continues at coordinate 11,459 of JJOG01002800.1, forward strand.
ATGATATGAGAAATGATACATTTCTGAAATTTTTTATCTCTTCGTGAAATTCTTGATCAGCATTCAAGTATGGGATTTTTTCGTTCAAATCGAAAATGTCTATCACTGGTTTCTCGAATTTGGTGAAATTTAAAAGTTCTACGTAATTATCTGAGCCATCATGAGGTAGGAAATAGATCCAATCTTCCCAGATTTTCTTCTGCAACTGTATTATATTGAGGAATGTGAGCATAAGAGATGTCATTTTTCCATTTTCAAGTGTCAAGTGAAAATGTTCACCTCCATTCAATTTGAAGATACTCAAGATGTAATTGTAGTGGACCTGATCCTTGTTAATCGTAACTATGCTTCTAGTCTGATCGATTGAAACGATTTCATTATCATCTAGCAGTAATTTAGACCCATCACCAATTTTCTCTACAGTAAGGGTTTTATTGTGAAAGGTTATCAGATAATTCGTTGGATTCACCTTTAACTGATAATTGGCAAATTTGAAGCTACCTTCTTCAAAGTTCAGCATAACAGGATAGAGCTTGTATATTCTTTTCTCAACATCGATTTTGAAGCTGTTCATCTCAAGAATATCGGAGGAGAGTTTAAAATCAACAAAATTCTCAACTTTGAGTTTTATTTCATTCATTTCTCTGATCCAAAAGAAATCGATAAAATCATTGTAGATTTCGAATGTCTGATTAATGCCTTGTTCAAAGCTCAAACTTGTACCTCCATTCGAATCTTTGAGAGTAAGCTTTTTGCTGGAAGAATCGTAGACTATTCTCTCTTCCCCCATAATGAAAAACGTCTGTAGAACTCTCCCATCAGTGATGCTAGGGTCTGTTACGTAACTGAAAATGTCCCAAAGGGAGATTCGACCATTTTCCAAGAGAATTAGATCGTTCAAAATGCTCAATCTACCAGCAGCATAGTCGAGTAGGATAGATTCGTTGAAAATAACTAATGGTTTCGGGTTCCAGAAATAATGCTCATCCACTCTTATTTTGAGATCCAACAAACAATTCCTCAAATAGAACCGAAATAGTTCGAAGCGATTATCTTTCGTGTGAATTTCAATGGAATTTTTCCCACTGCTATGAACTGTTTTTGAGAGATAGTCGGTAGAGAAGTGCTCATCATTAGATTCAAATAAAAGAAGCTTTGGAGCAATTTTACAAGTAAAGTTTTCATCGCCATACTTGAGGAAGGCTGTGAAATTTTCAAGATTCAATGAGATCTCCTTACGATCAATATTGTAAACCAAATCCATCCCGTTTCTTTTCAAAGAGATCTCTTTTGTTAAATTCACGCTCACAACATTCACCAAGCTTATAGGATCGAAGTCTTTTATGGAAATAAATTGATCTTGTATTGATATAACTTTCACATTGGCTGATGTAATGGAAATATTTTGAAAGTTATTTTTTATAACAATGACTTCTGTTTTCAGCTTCAATGAAATATCATCAAACTTCTTTGTAACACTAAGCTGATCTGTTATGTAGCGATAATGAGTCAGGCTACATGAGAAATCAACGAGACCTTCAATGAAGAACGCTGCTGAGTTTTCAGTACTGGAAAGAGCAAATAACTTCTTTGCACCTCTCTCGTAAGGAAAGGTTCTCAGATCATCGATTGATCTTATTTTGTTACTAGGAAATAAGATAACTTGAATCTTGTCATCATCTTTTGAGGCTTCTTTGTGGATTAAGAGATCGCAGGTTTTTTCCCTATACTTTATATGAATATGTGTCAGTGTTTCTTGGTCCAAATGCATCGGTACAGGTTCTGTTCGTAGGAAAAAATCTGAAAATTTTTTGATTAAAATTCCGCTGTTCATTTGGAAAATCCACTGTTTTCAGTTGTCAAGAAATTTAAAAAATAGCCATTAGCTCGATTTTCTAATTAGAACCTTGAAACACTGAAATTCTTCATAATGTATAAGATAAGATTCTAAAATATGCTTTTCTTACTCCTAAACCAAGATATTTAGAGCAAAATTAAACCAATTAAATATTTGAAAACCGTAACTCTGACGATGGTAACAATGAAAAACTGATGATGGTTAAAAAAATCATCCACCCAAAAAGTTTGGTAACTTACCTTTATTTTTGAGTAGAAAAGTTTTATTTTCCGAGTTCCTTTCAATCTCGAGATCTCTGATTTTAATTGAAAAATATCCATTCTTCACGAGAACTTTGAATTCATTTCCAATTAAACCTTCCACGTAATCATCTTTAACAGTTCTTAATGTAATCCTCTCTCCAAAAGTAAGTGAGTAATGCGTGGAGTTATCGGTTGCCAAGGATACAATAGAGGAAAGATTAACTTTTAACGAATCCTCTCTCCAGACAAGAATGAACTGCTTGTTCAAGTCAAGGTCAAGTATCTTCTGTAGTTTCAGGTAGAGCCGAAAAAAATTAGCTTCCTTGTGGGATAGGCGTAAAAGGCCGGATCTCTCTGGCTTGTCAATCCTAACTTCTCCATTGAAATCATAAAAGTATTCACTGTTAAAGTCTATTCTGACCCTTGAACTATTAGCACCTCGGAATTCAATTAAGAAATACGACATTGTTTTCTGATAGACAACATCCAATCTCATCTTTTGAAGACTCAAAAGGATAAAGACTCTCTCAAGGGGACTCAAATGTGTCGAGAGAGTCAGTGTAAGTTGGCTTTGGCTCCATTTAAAAAGGATCTCTCGTACCAAGATATGATCGTCAAGGAAGTGAACAAAACTATATTCCCAGAGTTGATCTCTCAGAATTAGTGCCCGATCGATTTCTTTAAGCTGGCTGAAGTTCTTGATCAGCGTGTGATTGAATCCGCTTCTTGAAATACTATTTTCCAATAGGAAAACTCTTTTCTTATTTTCATCGCTCACTTCAAAGTTTAAGTTGATACCGTTAGACTGTTGCCATCTCAAAAGGCCAATAAAAAATAGCATATCGTTAACTGAAGAGCTCCAGGATATCTCAGTATCATTGTAGCTCAGTGATATAATATCGCAATTGAGTGTGAAATTTTCTATTGTATAATTCGGAGTAAATGTCTTGAGCATAATCGAACGACCTGGTTTGAGCAGAGTATGTACTTTTGTCAGCTTATAAGGCCCCGAGTCTATTTCGATATCATATGAGGAGAAATTGTGATCGCCGATCCGAGTGACGTTGACTTTATAAGTATCAATGGTTTCACACACCATTCTGAATCTATCTTGTAGGGAGCTCATCTCACGGAATCCATATGCTTTCAGAAGCTCATGAAAGTTTTGAACAATGGTGAAATTGTAGGTTTCTATGGAATTTTTCTTCTTCATCATCTTGTAGGAGCCTTCAATGTCTATTTTTTCATGACCGTCCACTTGTACGTTGCCGGTCAAGGTGCCACGTTTCATTGGACCGATTTTGCGGAGGTTGCCATCAAATTCGATAGTGAGCAATCTTTTGAACTCTCTGATCAGGTTGAATTTAAAGTTGAGCAAATCTTTTGATTGTTGCTTGATTGTAAGAAGGAATTCATAATCTGTTTTGATCTGATCAATTATTGGAAGAGAGCTTTTCACTGAAAGATGTCCTTTACTGTTTGAAAAACTCAGAAACTTCAGCTTAGATTCAAGATCAATATAGTGGTTCAAAATATTTACCTTGAAGGAGATCTCAGTTTCCTTTGTACTTGGTGTGATGATCTCGAGACTGAATTTGAATTTATCGATGAACCTCGGATCTATCTCAAAGTGTAGAAGCTTCTTATAGTTCGAGAACTCGTAATGTAACGACACGCTAACCTGTTGTCCAACCTTCCATGAAATTAAAGCTACAGAATTTAGTTCAGCGTCTTTAAATAAGACTTTCACTAAACTGTGCAAATGATACGGTGTCCATTTTGGTATGAGATTTAAATCTATTGTGAATTCTGTCATAGATATGGGCACAAGTAATAGAGTGACGTCTGTAGAATACTCAGCATCAACAGTTTTATAGTTACTGATTGCATTGAAAGTAATTCTATTGAGTTCAGCTTGGCCGTGAAAGTGAAGAAGATGGTCTTTGAGCAGGAGATACGGCGTCAAAATATGGACTTGGCCATAGTACTTTTTCTCTAACAGATCATCGTCAAAATTGAAGTTGAGAGATATTCTAATCAGATTCCCCTTCGTCGTGTGGTAGCCTGAAATGACTGAATGGGTCTCTAAAGGCGAAAAGTCAAGCTTAAAGTTCAAATTGTGATTCACACTGTTGCACGCAAGACTCAAGTGACTCATGTAGCTTTTTATAAACCGAATGAAATTTGGACTAGCATCATAGGCCTGGAGTATGATCCCAAAATGAATTCCATCTCCACAAAGTAAACTATTGGCATGAGAAAGTATAATCTCAGATTCCGATTCCGCATGGATCATTCTGAAGTTTATTCGATCAACCATGCTACCAAGAGTTATGTTATTTTGAATCTCGACAAAAATCAAATCTTCTTTTGCTGGAATTAACTTGTGGGGAATGAAGTCCTTCTTTAGATAAGTGAACTGCTCCGTTTCTTCATAAGACATGACGTCAGCAATGCGAATTTTCTTTGAGAAATATTTGTCCCAATCGAGATGAATCCTATTTTTTAGCTCAAAAGCATTCCCCTTTTCGTGATCTGTATGATCTAAATATTCAATTGTTACATGACCATTCTTCAAGTTGCGATCAAGAAATAGACTCAAATCAACGTCAGTGAGAAGAGTTAAATTATTAAAGTTCAATCCAACCAAAGGATCATCGCTCAATTTTAGGACCGTGTCCAATCTATGCTTTAAAAGACCTTTGATAGATGTTTTTAGGTTCGTTTTCGCTTTTAACAGGTACATCCCACTACCTATTATCGGTATTTGATCCTCATTCAAAAGATATTCATCGATCTGATCTCCCAAGAGACTCGTCTCTAAGAAATATTCCTCTTCTGAAACAGTCCCAATTTTTGCTTTGAGATTAATCCTTCTGGCATCCGGAAAAAAGTAAATATTCACTCCAAAAGGAGATATGAGTCTACAGCTCAATTTTGACTCCTCAATGGACTTATTGATCAGATCCATTTCGATCAAGAGCCAATTTTTCGAATTTTCAGCTATTTTCAAGTCAAACTTTAGCATCTCTTTCAGGCGATACAACTGAAGGATCACATTCGTTTCAACGTTGAGAAAATCTGCTTTAGCCTTGGAAATGAAGTTGATCGTGAAATATCCCTGTTCGTAGTGTTTGACTTCAAAGTTTTGATAAAAACTAGAGTCTAGTGTGTGTACGATCATTTCATCAGAGGCACGTAGGTAGTCTGCCCCGGCAGTCACACCAATCTCATAATATCCTTTACGAAGGGTTAATTTTCCAGAAGTGTGGACATCGAGAAAAATTTCGACACTCGAAATATCATCTAGATAGGTGGTGTAGCGAAGTGTTGAGGCTATTTGATAGACACTTGTCAAAAAGTTACTAAATTCGCTCAAGGTGAGGTCCCAACGAACGGCACTGAACTCAGTTCCATTGTCTGGTAGCAATTCAAAGGTCTTGAAATCCACTAGGAAATGCAACTCCTTTTGGTCTCTTGATACCGTTCCGTTCATTGTGATAATATCACTAATTTCGTTACTTGAATAATTACCCGAGATCTGGTAATAAAGCTTCTGATCATTTCTGGTGAGATTTTCAAAGTTTATTACATGCAACTCTAAGAGATCCGTGGCCATATAATTTTGATAGCCAATCTTCTCCGAAATATTTGCATAGCAATGGACATTTCTCATTATTTCGGCGGCAGGGAACTTTTCGAAAGCCACATAATAATTGTATTGGCGACCTGTGTTGATAGGAAAGACAAGATTCAGATCAAATAACAAGTGGCCCTTTATCTCCTGATCAATGTCCGTTAATTGAGTCCAATTGAAGCTATTCCTAATGACGATATAGTCTACGGACATGTAGCGAACTAGAACCTCAAAGTCTTTTGGAAAATTCTCAAAGTTGAGGCTGATTTTTGATTCATAACTTGGCAGAGTGACTTCAATTATGAATTTGCTATACCTCCTTATGAAGAGTTGTATTTGAATCTTTCGGTCAATAATAGAATATGGGGTGTCTATGATCAGTAGGAATCTCTGGTCGCGCTCCATTGAATAGGGAATCAGTTTGAACTTGAATTTATCAACTGTCTGAAATCTCCATATCAAGTGACCACTATTCCATGTCAAGGGTAACTCTGACATGTGCAAGCAATATTTCATGCCCGTTATCGTTTCAAGGAAGTTGAATGTACAATACTGCACTGAGTCAGTGTCGATATTATTCAACTGCGTGGACTCTTCTCCAAGACGCTCTGAAATAACTTTGATCAGATCAATATTCGTGTCGGTGAAGTCAACCTCAAAAAATACTGACTCTCCTTCAACGTGTTGGTATTTGAATTTGATCTGATACCCAAGGTGGAAACTGTTCATATAGGCCTCATCTTTTGAGTTCATGTTAAAATTTTTAATGATGACACTTCGAATTAGGTTTAAGATAAATGAACCCTTCGCCTCTAACTCAAGATTCATTGAAGGTTTCTGGTTGGGTTTTCGATTAATGAATTTCTCCACGTTAAGCAGGAACCATAGATGGTTTTCATGATACATAAAGATTTCATAGTTCCTCTGGAGGTTTAAGGCCTGAACGATAGGACCTAATTTGGAAATCTGGAAAATCCTATTCAACTTTTTCACGTTCAAAATATTAACACCCGATTCGAACCTCTTCGCCAGGCCATGCATGACAGTCAGAAAGCCTTGGATTTCCGCCAAGTTATAATCGAAGCAATCTATTGGTTTCCCAAAAGTTTCAATCTCGATCATGAGCCTCAACTTTCCAATGGCGTTGACTCTGTTGATCACTGTGATTATAGATTCTGGATCGTTGTTCAGCAGGGTAGAAATGTTCATGAATAGTTCTTCAAAGAGTTTTTCCATTCCATCAAGGTGAAATTTTACTTTGAACAACTTCATGAAAGACTCCTTCATATAAAGACTAAACTCGATTTCCAGGGTCTCCAGGAGATATGAATCATCTGGCCATAGCAGATCAACCTTGATTTTAAGGGAGAACTCGTGTGCAATGTCGAATTGGAAGAAGATCATTCTCGAATGGCGAAAATTGAAGTCAGAAGGGGCTTCGTCTAGGTTTCTTGAGACCTCTAAAAGCTTTTGGTATGTTTCTTCGTTTTGGAAGATTTTGGTTGACAAATATTCCTTAATAAATGTTCTCATATAAGTTCCGAATTGGCCTTGTGGGTTGTTTTGTATTAGGCTTTCTAGAGTTTTCCTAGATAAGGTAGTAGTGATGTATTTTTCAAATAATATTATCTGATAATATTCAACTGGAGTCTTTCTCAATTTCATATTTGTCTAGGGTAAATCCTTTATTTCAAAGCATAATGATAAAGCTGCAGAATTGAAGACATCTTTGCGTAGATCAATTTTTATAAATATTATCATTTCAATCAGAAAAAAAAAGTTAATTTTAAGATCAGCTGCTATGAGAGATACTGTTTCTCAGACTTTTTAAACTTTCTCTAATCATATGTTTGTCTTAGTTGATAAGAGAGTCAAATTGAGTTCAAATAATGAAGCATTACAGTTTTTGTGACCCAAGTGTTACAAGGGTTAAGTAATCCCCTATTTACTATTTGCTGAATTTTATGACACTGAGTGTGGAATTCAAATATTTATAAATCTCCATAGAGCAAACATGAAATTAAAGACTCCAGTAGTACATGATTAGTACAAAATAAATCTAGAGAAATAGGAAGGACTCACTTTTCAAGGCACTTTATGAGGGAGACGAATGTTATTATCTTTATATTCGTGCCAACATGGGGTTTATTGAACAGCTCTGAGAGGTCATTTTGCTATTGAAAATTAACAGTATTATATTGGATTACTTTTGACTACCCTGGTCTGAAGTGTTTCAGCAGAATGTCATTGGAGTTTAAAAGCTTTGTTGAATAAATATTCAAAATTAAAAATATGTGTTTGGGTCGGCCCAATAGAATACTACTGAATAATACTCACAAGTGCTTTATTTTGACAAGCCTCATCACCAAATGTTTGAATAATACTCATAGCGATTACTCTCTTGTCAAAGTCAGCATTCTCAGACTCGATGCACTGACGCAATCTCTCTATGAGCAGGGTTTGTATTAAATCTGATTTATCCATCTTGAGTATGTTCTTCGAAAGACCAACCACTAGTACGATTTCCTTTGTAATTTTTTGAGAGAATTTGATTTTTATAAGTTCCCCAAACTTCTCAATAATATCGTTAGTATCTGTGAGATTGCTTCGAAAATCGAGGTTGTTGCTGAATATTTTCCATCGGTCCAAATTCGCAAAGTCATCGCCATTGCGAAATATTAGGCTGGGATCGATCTTTTCATTGAAGATGATCAGATGATTTCTTATGATTTCGCAAACTTCAACTGAAGGCTGAATCTTCTTGCAGTTGTCGTTGAAATGTTCAAAGATTAACTCCCTGCCAAGTTTCGATTTTGTTCCAAGAAGGGTTTCAATGAAGATTATGCTGTGGAGAAAAATATATTTTTTCTGAGCAAAACGGACAAAATCGTTAATTAACTATATCCAGGTGTATTTTCATGAATAATTTATTATTTTTAAACCCTTAGTAGGGCACTGCTTTTTGATTTTACCTCTTTTAGATCGCTCACAATCGTAATATAGACATGATTTCACGAGGAACTGTGTATTAAATATTTATTCTGGGTGTTGGAAACAGTATAATTTGTGTATGAAAATGGTATTCAAATTAATTTGAACTTGCGCCAAAACTTCAACCGAGGTTTTCTCGACTATCTAAAGATTTTGTGAAAAATTATTTGGGAACTACATGAAAAAAGCTATCCTTCAGAAGAAACGGTGTCAATTAAAAGCCTTTTGTTAAGAAGATGTGACTGATGCGCGATATTTAGTTAAAAATTAGCCAGAATTTCTATATTTTTCAAACAATCTGATTATCTTTAGGAGCGGAATAATTTGCTTGAACATAATATATCGATATTTCCATTCAGTAGCCTTTAAAAAGCGAGAAAATCGATGACAACCATTTGAATTTATCTGTACATGGATTTTTTACACATCAGAGTTTCGACAATAGTATTAAAATTTAAAGCGCACGAAAGATAGAAATAGCCTCAGAATTAGTTTTTCTTCATATAATTGAGCAATCTAAAGCGATTCCTTATGATTTCCTTTTGATCTTATTTCAAAAAGCAGTGCCCTAACCCTTAGCTTCAAGATAGAATAATTGAAAATTTTGAGAATATACTCACTTTTGATTGGGAGCAATCTGTTCTAGAAGGACATTAAAGTGTTTTCGATCAAGAATGTTAAACTGTAATATCAGCTCTTGGTAATTTTTCAATTTGACCTCAGGACTAAAATGATCTCTTGAAATGATGTCGATTTTCCGAGTTAGCTCACGTATTCTGGTCACATTAGTCTTGGCCTTTTCCTCTTCTCTGGTGCATTCGGTCTCTTTAAAGATGTTGTCGCAGTGAGCAAACTCAGTGACACCTTTGTAAGACAACTTCTGAGCTTTTTTCATCTGGCTCATTGTCGTCTTGAAGTTGTATAAGTCTCCGTTTATCTCTGGATAATCCTCGCAACGAACGTTATCTACCGCGTCGTTTATTAAAGTATAAACGCAAGAATCAAAGTTTCGTAGTTCGTAATCTTCATTGAAGATATGTGATCTAACTTTGTTCCTATCATTCATACTGCCAGTCTTTGTTGAAAATGCGAATTTTGAGTTTGTACATTTGTTGATTTCTCGATTCACAATGAGCTTTGTCGATGGATACTTTAGCGGGTTCTCTGATACTATCTCGATAAAGCAATCACCGTAAATTGTTGGCTGAAAGGGAAATAATTTGGTACCAGATGAAATAAACCCCTCTACAGAGAAGAACTCATGTTTATGCAATAAGAGATTCTTGGTTACTCAAATTAAATTAATCATATTACTACTCACAAGTAGAAGTTAGTATTTTTCAATGAAAACTGAACTTACTTTGAAAAAGGTCTCCTTCTCTACAATTAAAGTGAGTGTATCCAAGGTGTTGTAAATCCTCCTTAAATTCCCAGATTCCTCTTCATTCGGATGTTGATTATGGCAAATTTCATTATTTTGCAAATCCAAAAGGAAAAAGCTGTTACTTTGAGTCAACTCGACGTAAAAGCTCTGCTCCTTGTCATCTCTCAGGAATAGAGAAAAGTTAAATTCGTTATTGTAAACTTTGTTGTTTGCTGATTCAATCAAAGACTTGAAGTGATAGCTATTCCCGCTGAGTCTCTGAAGGTACAGGTCAGTCCTATCCGAGCATTTTTCTGAGCGTACTGTGAATAGGTTCAACACTGATGCGAAAAAGACAAGTAATTCTATAGATGTTATCATATCGAATGATTATCACGGAGTAGAATTGAGTTTTCTTTTTAAGAAAAGTGAAATTAACCAACCGAATGATAGCGAATGAAAATTATTTGTGTCAAGTTCAAAGCTCGGCCTTCAATGTTATTAGATTTATCAATAGTTTTGTCAATAATTCTTTTCTTACCGGATGTTTATTTCGATGTAGTTGATGAGGGTTTCTTTTTAATCTTTAGCCGGCGCATTAGTGATTATTAGTGATATGAAAAGTCATATTTTTAATGGTCGGATGTTATATTTGAAAAAATTTCATTTTATATTTTTTTATAGCCCAAATGTCATACATATTTTCATTAATTCTTTTTCTGTCGAATTGGACCCTTCTAACTACTAAGTCTTAACTTATCAACCATTTATAAAGATAATCTTTACTAGTACACTAGTGTATTACATAAGGCTTATTTAGCCAAGATTATTAATAGTTCTTACAATATTTGAGTTTGATAGATATTGACGAATTGTTTTGTATAAATCATTAGGTTTTTGACTCATATTGAAAAGAGAAACCCGGTTTGTTTATTTGACGATAAGCACTTTATTTCGGGAATACTGTTCACGTCAATACATTCCAAATATATAGGTTACAAAAAATTAGGTTAGAATAAATCTATTGGTCCAAATCTTTTCATAGAGACAAAATGATAATTAGGTTAAATTACGAAAATGCAAGGGGTAATTATTGGGTTTGGATGACGTCAGTGATTAGTTGGTTATCACTTATTCTTCTTCTCTTCCTTCTCGATTGGTTGTCAGGAGGGGAGAGCAGGGCTTGTTGTTGAGGTTGGCTTTTGGGCCAGGGCAG
>JJOG01002805.1:0-10082 GCA_000715275.1 Gyrodactylus salaris
ATATTTAATACACAGTTCCTCGTGAAATCATGTCTAGATTACGATTGTGTGCGATCTAAAAGAGGTAAAAAGCAGTGTCCTACTTATCATTGAGCAGGTTTTAAAAATTTAACAGAACTGCTTTTCTAAAGCGAAAAAGATATCTGGGATCTTGACAGATGATAATCCGATTGAGCCAGGTCTGGCGAATATTAAGGGTGGTCTGAGACTTCTAATCCAAGCTGAGAAAATTTAATTTTCGACTCCATAGAAAAACGAGGTTTGACATTGTCATGTTGAAGAATTAGATTCTGTTTTCTTCTGAATGTTTGCTTATATGCATCGCGATGCAGCAGGATGGAAAACCAATCCATTTCCTAAGATCTCATAATAAATAACACCCATGGAGCACCAGAACATCGTCAACCTTTTTCCAGATCTTCCTCCTCTGTTCGAATTACTACCAACTAACTAAAGAAATGTTAGGCTTTCGAATAACATCCCTCTCGCACCTCAATAATATTAGGTTTCGAAAATACAGCTGTTTGAAATTTGCGCGCGAAAATAATTTGAATTTTTCTTTTTAATTTTAACAAATCTAGAAACTGCTATAACTTTTATGATTCACATTCGAATTTTTTTCAATTTTTTCCCTTTTGTAGATTGCTCATCGAATTATATGAAAAGTTAAATATATTTTATCTGGTAGCTCAGATTTCGGAAGAATTTTAGGTTTAAGATTTTTTCGTAACTTTTTAGAGAGAAATCTTTGTGAAAAATGTTTTAGACAAAAACTTCTTTTGAATTTGTATAACTAAATAATCAGCAAAATTTCAAGTCTCCCTATGCCATGGCCTAAGAGGGTTAAAAATGATAATTTTTGCCTTGATCTTGCTTAAATTGAAAAAGTATTTTTTAGAAGATTTTTTTTTCATAAAACAATCATTTAAAGTTTATGCAAGTAGGGTTCAATAAACCCCCGTCAAATTTTAAATTGAATAGGGTTTATTATTGCTTGTAAGATTTTTTTTCAAGAGTGATGTACTTTTTTTGAGAACCTTTTTTCTGTTATCAAAGAATGACAATTCCCGGGACTACATTTACTAGCGTACTTTTATTTTAGTCAGATTCTTTTCATATGGACGTGCAATAAAAAAATAAATTATTGAAAATATCTTAAACGGTCACAGCTTCTTGGATTCTTTGTAGATTCGATAACAAAATACCCTCTTCTTCTCGAGAATGACATGTCTTATTACTATCAAATAATTACTTAATTACTCATTAGTTTTTGACTCTAAAAAATAAGATTTAAGACTTTCTATTTTAAATTTGCGCATCTCTCTGAAGTAGTCATATTAAAACAAAAAATATTATAATTTCATTCTGTGAAAGAAAAGTTCACGAACAGGTAGCACCAATTATTTCTAGATCTCTTTTTGATAAAAATCAGGAAAAAATATGAACCAAAATATTTGATAACCTACAATGTGAGACTTTCAAGGTCTACTTGGTATACGACTATTGCCCAGCGGTCAATAAACTTCTGGAAAAGATCGCACTAAGAAAGGAGTCCTATTTCGAGACCTCCCGGCTACTCCTGGAGCAGTTTCTGAGCAATGTGGAGAAGACACGTGAGGTAATTAATGTTCCTAAATTATTGCTTTCTTATTCTTGATGTCTTATTTACGAGAATATAACTTTCAAGATATATCCTTACTAGGCCTTACTCGACACTTTAAGCAAAAATAGCTGATATATCTTATAAAAATTATACTTCAGACATTGTATGTTGTTTGATAAGGATTTGAATCAAATTACAAAGTTAATTAAGCATTTTCGTCAAATGTTTCGAATTGTTACAATATTTTTCTTCGTTGTTACCTAATCCTTTATAAATAAGAGAAGCATGTATCAACCAGAGAGTTGTACGAACCTCAAAGATACAAGAGTCCGGAAGAGCCAGTCCGGGCCGTACACAAAGAGTAAGTTGATCTAAGGATTATCATTGTGAGAAATGATTAAACTCCCAATTTAAGAAACCTCAATATACAACGCCCTGTTCTTTGTCGAGTCAAACTCTTACCTAACGTGAGTAAATCATGACTATTTCAATGACCATCATGTTAAGTCTCTATACTACTTACGAGCACAGATAGCGAGTGAGACACACACGCACAAACTACCGCACACGAGTATAAAAATAGACGTGAACTCACATATATATTAGAATTATCACATTTATTAGACCTTCTCTCATTGGCTGAATGACCTTTGAAATCGAATATTGAGCTTGAAAATTGAATGTATGCTTCTTATTCTATACGATGTGTAGGGACAAGGTTTACAATATAAATCATTGTCTTGTGTTCTTCTCTACTTTTCAACTCAGAATATAATTCTAGATAGGGTTATGTATCATTGGATATTATTGACTATTTATGAATAATTCATCCCTCTAAAAGGCTATACAATGTCCTACCAGATACTATCATGTTAACGAAGCAAAGGGGTTATTTTGAAAAGACAAAATTCATCATTGAAAAGGACTACATTGATGGATTTACTGTAAATTATGACGAGAATAGATTTAGAGAGAAGCCCGATTAACTTTGATTCTTTTAGATAGTGAAAGATTCTCGAAAGCTTCTCGGGGCGATCCTGACGTCGGATTCTTTAATCATCATCGAGATAATATCGCCCACGTCGAAAACGCAGATACTCAGCTTTGGAAATTTGGAAAGCATCCGTATCGTCAAGTTCATCAAGGTCGCCTCGTTAGTGTTGCACAAGAGGGATTGCTCTTGTAGTCAGATGAGCTGTTCCAATCAAAGTCAAACTGTCTCATATTCCTCTGGACTCGGCAGCTCTGATGATATAACGAGTGAGGCGTCGAGCTTGGAGTTTGACATTCAGGATGCTTCCCACTCGAGATCAATTTCAAATCAGTCTTTCACCGAGTTCATTGTGGAGAAGAGTCTAATATTTACATGCTTGGATCAGGCTGGGATCTTCAAGTTGACCTTTAGTTCGAGTCAACTCTGCGACAAGTGGAAGCTTATTCTTGATCAGTATGTTTTGAAACTAATTTGAGGGGGCATACACTCTTGCTTGTAGTGTGCTTATACAAGATGAATCTAATAACTTTTTTTATTTTATTTAAGACAAAAGCAAATAGTGCTCGAAGATCTGTCTGAGAATAAGGCACTAATTGTCAAGAAGAACATTCATGGAAAGTCAGAACGTGTATCCATCTCCCTCACACCAACAATGACCTCTAAGGAGATTAAGGCGACAGTTTTGAAATTAGTGAGTTTCCAATCCATCTCATAATAAGAAAGCAAAATATTCGAATTTCTTTCTTAAAGTCTAAAATAATCGATTCAATAATATTGAGTTGACAATTCTTCTTGTGCCGATAGAACAAGTAAAGATAATCAATATTCCAATCATTCTAAAGGTGAAGCCCCAACGTTTAGAATAACCAACATTGTTTTCAAGATAAAATCTGTTCAGCACCTCACTATCTATAATTTTAAGTGCAAGCCGCAAGATTATGGAAACATTCAGCTCTACGTTCGATTTACCGAGGACAAGGACCCTCCGAGACGACTCGACGGTAAGATAATTTTCACAATGAACTCAACATTATTTCATTGTCAAATCAGATAATATTGCACAATGGGTTTGCATAGTTTTAATTTGATTGATTTTCAAAAGATGAACCTTTTATTATGAATTCAAGATTCGTCGATTTTTTCGATTACATCAATCTTGAGATTAGAATAATAGAATTGATGAAATATTCGAGGCTAGACAACCTGAGTAAATATGATTTGTTAAGAAAACGAATGATTGATTTTTTCACTTTATGTACTAACAAGTAATATCAGATGTGCTACCTGTCAACATTCTAAAGTGTGATGAGTCGACTTTGAATCCATACATCTGAGTTCTTAAACCTTCTACCTCACATTTTAAAGTACTGATCAAAACTTAAAAAGCATAGACAATTGCTTACCTTGATATAATTTTAGTGGACTTTTCTGACCAATAGGTAAAGTCCTCTACTCTGGTAGAAATATTTAATTTGGGTTTATAAGAGAGGGTCAACTTGTCTTCTCGAGAGAGTTAACAGCTTATTTTCAGACTGTGACACTCCCCTTGGGTATTTGTACGAGAACAAAAACTTTGAAATCCTCCTGACCGATAGCAAGGCCCTGCTGACCACCGTTAAAGAGGTGAAGGAAAAAAAGCAGAAACGTTTCTTCACCAACTTCATTCCAACCTCATCTTCGACGAAGAATATCAACCGGAATTTGGCCAATACAATATTCGGCCGCCAGCCCTCAGAAGTCTGGAATATCGATAACATTTCGAATGGAATTATTGTGAGTTTTATCTGATCAATATGAGAGGTTGAATGATTGAGACTTAAATTCTAGGTCCTATTCTACGTTGTGTCCTTCTATGGGCCAAGGCAGATACATATCTTCCGAAAGAGCAGCCAGAAAAAGATTATTGAAGATCTAACCAAAGTGCTGGACGAGGACAACTCGAAAAGCTTTTCGCTATCAGAGTTTATGCCAATTCATTGTGCCTGTATTTTGAAGGTAAGTTAAATTAATATCATTCTGAGTTCAGTTAAGTAGTCGATTACTTCTTAAAATAAAAATTGCATTTTCGGTCGTCGAAATAATTGCATTTCGCCAGCGTGGAGTTATTTTAATTTTTCACATAGACGAAACCAATGACTATCGAAACCTTATCGTCAATTTTTTCCAAAAACTTTTACTTTTGAGAATTTTATTTTAAATTCATTCGACTCAGTTTTCTACGACAAGATGTATATAGGACAGACGAGCATATGCATATGATCATGCAAATGATATTAGGAAACTGGTTGAAACATTCCCGGTAGTTAAACAAAAAAATGAGTCGAACGAGATTAAAACTGAATTATCAGAAGATTTTGGAAGGGAAGAAAATGATCATCCTAGAAGCCTCAGAAATAGGCAATAATGGTACTTTTAATGAAAATAATGGATCGATAGCCTCTCGAATACCAGAAAACTGCTAGAGTCATCATATTGACTCATTAGAGGAAGATAGTCCCTTTCTGAGCTCTTACTCCAGTCTCTTTCTAAGGCTTTGCTCCTGGATCTTCTGCGTCCTCTGTTGAAGTAGTATATCCATTTCTCAGTGCGTGAGATTTTAATTCTCTTGAGTTTGTCGGCGTTCGCCAGCAAATGAGGTATTCATTTATTACAGCGATTTGTATACCCTGCCTTGATCAAGGATTATTTAGGGCCTTCAACTTTATTTTTATTTGAAAATATCATTATAATCGACAATCTCTTAGCGATAAAATCCTTGATATTGAATTTATCCTTAAAAAACGTCTAGTTTGTCACCATTACGAAAGCGAACAGAATAGTAGATTCTTGGGATTAGAGTTTTGTAATACAATTTATCAATTGAGAGTAGTCAATTTCAAGATTTTCTTTCGATAAAGCAGAAACTGCCTTTTCCATGATAATAATTTTGAAGGACAGTGCATATGTCCATAATTGAGAAAGAATTTGAATCCATATCATCTTTTGGGCCCTCGGTCCGAGAGTGTTTTTAGCATTTTTTTCGTGCTCTACATTAGAATCAGACTTATCAACAAAAAATAGTAACCGTATTTGGTTTCAGACACTCACTGATAAGGTCTAATTGTTAAACTATACTCTCAATCGATATTTGCTCAACATAATCCTTTTTATCCTCTAGAAGTACTTCAAAGAAATTCCAGGAGGCATACTCAAGGATTACCATTTTGCGTATACAAAAGTTTGCAAAGATAATCTTTATTTGAAGGAAATCAACCAGTGAGTCTTCTGCGAAGAATTGGCTACCAAAAATGCCTGTTTAAGACTAACAAGTTCTTGAGATTCTAATTCATTAATTCATGAAAGCATGCGAGCATCGTGGTATCACTGACTTTTTTCTTTCAATTGAGTTTCATAGCCGAGTCCAACTCTCTTCGGTTTTCCCATGGTTATAATGGGGAAGGAGGGTTTTAAACTATTTCTGAGTAAACTCATTTCGAGGAGGGAGGATACCGAATTCGAACCCACGCCATATGAGAGATCATATTTATAGGAGTTAAATTTCTTTCTAGATCTCCAAGTTATCAATAGGTTTTCTTACATTCATGACTACGCTTAATCCTTAATCTTACGAAATCCAAGCTGTAATTACCGGATTATGTAACCTTTTTGAGGTACATTAAACATTATATGCCATATTTGAAGACCTTGATCTTGTTAGGGTACAGTGGTTCACGTATGTGCTCATGGTATAATGTCAAAAAAGCAGCTTGCAGCATACAGAAAGGACTGAAAAACGGGTCATTTAACCCTTTAAGACCCAACTCTACAATTCAATGATAATTCATATTTTCTTGGTAATGAGAATTTTTCCTAAAATATTTAGTTTAGGAGATATTCATGACTTCTTTGAAGATAAATGAAGTCTTGCCTCTTTCAATAGAATACAATCAATACAATAGAATAATTATGTCTTGTTTCTTGTTATTCAGTTACATAATTGTGCAGATTTTAAGTCCTCTACAACGTAAGATGAGGAAAATAGTAAAACAAAAAATTACAAAATGGTGCTTTCAGAATTTTACAAATTTCGACGGCCAATTTTTTTTTTCAAATAAATGACTGAATAATTTAAACTATATAATCAGAAAGCCTACAAACTCTTCTTCAAAAATGATGTTACTTGATGTATTTTACGTTCAGGGTTGCACGAAATCATGTTTCTAAGCAAAGCATTCTTTCACTTAGATTACTCACAAGCCTACAGCCAGTGAATAAGCAGATATTAGCCCTTCTCTTGTACTCTCTGAAGAAGATTAGTGATAACTCCATGTATAACTACATGACAAGTTATAACCTTGCCATTGTCTGGGCCCCGAATCTTATCAATGTCACACATCAAAACGTTGACGAGTCAATCTTCTTCGTCGACTGCCTATTCGCGAATGGTCTCAATTACATTGAAAGGGAGTATATCGAGCGTATTGAAGAGTATTACAGAAGGATAGCAGATGTGTGAGTTATTTTAAAATAAAAGTATTCGACTTCTATTTTGACATTTCATCTGCTTTCACCATTTCAAGAAGTTGATTTCTATGAAAAGAAGTAAATTATGATAAAATGTTCACACCATTTCTGAAGAAGATCTATTCTTTAAACATATCCGCCATTTTCATTTGAACAAGGGATTTTTCATAAAATAACTAAGAATTGAGATCTATAAACTATTCTACGCTGAATGAACTTGCCCAAATGAGAGCTTCAATTTATTCATAAAACTGGTGTAGGCAATTTTGACAAATCAATTTTATTTTAAAGCATCGCCATCCCAACAGATGCTCAACCGGTAAGTGAGACAAAAGCACTTAATAAAACAAAAAACTAAGGCCCCTTTAGTTCACGACCCTAAGCGCCAAATCAGACGATGACATCCCAGCCGCTGAGCGAAAGGCCCTCATCCTGAGTCCCCCAGTCTACAGACGCACCAAGGTCTCTCCAGAAAGAATTCGGAAGAACGAAAGCTTCCTCAGACCAAGGTTGGAACTCAACCCAAAAGAACTACCGCCCGGTAATCTTCCCTTAGTCACCAGAGACGTGGATAGCTTCCGTAAGCAGTCCAAGAGTATTTACATAAACAACAACTTGATCAGGAAGAAATCAAGTTCTAATATTAGACGCAATTCCAGTGTCGACACTTTGATTCTCAACAAGGAAAAGATTAGACGCGGCCCTAGTCAGAATTCGAACAAGTCCAGTGAATCGAATACATTAGTTGATCCTGATTACTTATCAGAGGCTGAATCTGTCTAGGCGTCATAGAAAAAACTGCTCTAACTGCTTACACCTTACTAGCTTGTATATATGACTATTTTTTTAATTTATCATTTTTATCCAATAAACCATTTCTAATGCAGTATTGAACGATATTGATCAACATGAATCTTTGCTCTCTGTCTCTCTCGTTGTTGACAAGTTATTTGTTTGCCGAATTTGTAGAAAATAACTCTATATAATTGAAGAGTGTTAGTTTGCTCGCAAAAACCTTCTGAAAGTTCATCACATGCTCAGTGAGAAACGTAGCATAAATGAAGACACGCCATTAAAACTTAATAAAAAGGTAGCTTTTCTTAAAAGACTCTGCAAAAATTATCTCTCAAAAAGGTTCTAGCATAACTCTTTGACTAACAATGTCTGGTGGAAGCACTAAGAAGCAGGATATTCCCAACTACGCTTATAGTATGCTGCTTGGATGTTGCAATGATTACAGTTCCGGTGGTGGCGTCAAGCCCTACTATTCCGGTCCCGATTGGCCGTCTAGCGGCCTCGGCTTGTGGGATGGGCCAAAGTGATCTGTGCATGTTAACTCCCCCGCCTTTTTTCTATTATCACAAAAGAGAATATTTTTGTAAATAAATTTTTATATCAAAAATCTTTTTTTCTCCACTAACAGAATACGTTGCTATCGACAAAAGAGAATGTGAAGGAAAAGCATTTTTTCTTGAAATGCAAGGTTTTTATAGTGAAAATGTCATATTATTATTATATAAATCGGCCTCTTAAAAATCGATACAACAAAATCATGGTGATAATATTATGCTTATTCTTGAGTTTCCTATCAATCTCATCTTCCTCCTCGTCGTCTCCGGTCTCAGAGCCGCGTTCGCTTTCAAAGTCACTCTTGATATATTGCGACTTTTGATTCTTCCCAGTTGGCTTCACAAGGATCCCTTCGCTGACCGTCTCCTTGTTCTTATTCTCCTCCTCCACATAGTAGGATGACTCGTCACTGGGGAAGAGCTCTTCTAGGAGGCCGAAAGATCCATTGGCAGCTGAGGATTTCTTGGAAGTTACAGACTCTCGCTGTGTCGAGACAGCTGCGTTTTTTGCTGCGTTGTTTGTCTTTTGAGCAGTAGGGTTGTTTGAGGCGGTTTTATCAGAAGACTTTGCTTGCTTCTGGCCCATTTCATGAAAGAAGAATGATTATGAAGAAAATGTCATCTTTTAGTATGACACTGTGAGGCGCAGTATAAGCGCGTTTTCTACTCAGTCTTGTAATTAGAATTTTGTGATTATAAAATATTTTCTTCTGTGGTGTGAACTTTTTAAATTGTCATATAATTTTTTATTTTGAAATTAAAAAGAAGTCAGGTTTGAATGTGTAATGGGATCTAAATAGAGTTTATTCTTACAGTATAACAATGCCTTGTACTCTAATCGGCATTTAATGAACAGTTTTAGTGAACTGAAATACTTTCCAAGCGAATTCCAAAAAAGAGAGTATTATTAGAAGCTTTTAAATGAAGAAGAATGAATAAATAATGAAAATATTCATTCCCCATAGTTACGTTAAAATCTAGTGGGTATCCTCAGGTACTAAGCCAGCACCTAAGTATTAGTAATCACCAGGGCAACCAAAAGAATATTTTCCAAATTCATATTGTCTTCTAAAATAAATGGGAAAATATTTAATAATTCCCAAGAATTTTTTTGGCTTTTTCAGGCGCATATTGAAAAGTTTAACCCTCCCTTTAAAAAAATGTGCAGATTAATTAGTGAGGCAAGTTAGACATTTTTGTCTAAAATATTTTTCACAAAGATTTCTCTTTTAACCCTTTCAACGCCGTTTGAGATCCGTAAGAGATTTTAAAATTATTTTTTCTGCATTATTATCAATTGATTATTCTCATCAAACTTTACTTGAGAAATTTTTTCATATTTTGCCTCCTTATGCCATTTCTGACCGAGGTCATATATGACCTTCCGGCGACAAGGGGATAAGGAAATAGTTTAATAATAATAATACTACTTGTAAGCAACTTTTTTATTCGTGATGGGTTTTGAAGCAATTTTGTTTACTGGAATGTGCCTCTTTGATTTCTGTCCCATTTTGTACTATAGAAATTGGTTTGGCTGCAACAAATGAAGAAGTTAGAGTAACACAACGATTATCAAACCATCGTATAAGGTAGATACCGTCATCCTTGGAGTATATGATATCATGATATTAAA
>KL566906.1:0-16446 GCA_000715275.1 Gyrodactylus salaris
ATTTTCAAGACATAATTAATAATTATAGCTTGACTTGTCAATTTTCATGGGGGAATACCGTTTCGAACATGGAAGTTTGTTTCTGAGGCAATTGAAAGCGATTTGTCAAAGTTTAAGGCTTCAATTTCCATCAATAAAAATATACAATGCAATCCTTAGTTTTTTCCATAGCAAATCTCTTGAAACTCGTGATTAATCCTTCCATAAATCAGAATTTTCATTGGTCAAAATATTGCGGTCAAATGAAAAGAATTAAGTACAAATACATTTTTAATGCATCTCCAAAAGGTTAGGTAGAAGATTTGAAAAAATACTACATTTAAATGCACACCTGAATCTCGACCCTTAGGACCCACGAAAAAAATAAAACTATTTTCATGCTTCTCACAAAAAAATACATTTAAATACATTGGGTGGCCCTACTCATGAATTTCTTGTTTGCTCCACATTGTGCAATGCATCCTATGAACTGTGAAAAGCTTTCTGTGAATAAATTTTAGTTTTTTTTAACTAGATGAACCTGAATAAAATTTTCATTCAGTTCAAGTTCTCTATGAACTTAAAATACATTTCTAACTTTTTTGAGAGATTTGATGTTTATTTATTTAGAGAAGAATTTTCTCAATAATTTTCCTGCTCGTTTGATCTTAGAATGGCATTTTTGTACCTTGGTAATCATCAGAGCGACCAGATAAGGCACCAGATTGAGTCAAAAATAGGCAGTCATGATAAAAATATGTGGCAAAAAATGTGAATAAATGCTTTAATTTTGATGAATTATTACATTTTTAATCAAATCTCAAACAAAGCCACAAAGTGAGTCGTTTTACGTGATGAGAATACTTAGAATCTTTTAAGAAAATGCCTATCTAGCCTGACAATGAGACTATCAACTATAAAAGCCTTCAGCTTGTAACAGGTTGGCTAAAAAAATTCATGTATCAGGTTATTCGGAAAGTAATTGCATTTTTGTTTCTCACGAGGGGCATCATTTTAAAGAAAATTTAATATAGATTAAGATTGCATTTGATTCATTATCACACTTGTCTACATTTTCGAAAAACATGACAATTAGTGAAGTCATTTTCGATGTGTAATTTACGGGCAATGATGCTATTTTTCTTCATGAAAGACACAAAAACTACAAAAGAGATATGTCCTTTGTGAAGATGTTCTTAAATATAGAACGATCATGAATTGGTTTTCAAAGTTTTCTACTGGCGACTAAAATCTTGAGAACGCTCCCAAATCAGGCAGGAAATCAGTTGACATTGATCAAGTTTCACGGAGGCTTATTGATGAAAATCCTAGAACAAATAGTCAGGAATTAGCCCAGACTATTGAATGTTCGAATAGTACAGCGTTTACCTATATTAAAGAATGTCACTAGGAAAAGATCCTGGACAAATAAGCATAAAGACCCATTGCAGTCTCCATATCAAAAGAAGGTCCTACTGTGTGTTTGGTGGGATTGCAAAGTTGATGGAAAAATTCGCCAACTCCACCTTATTCTTCACATATTGGGCCATCAGAATTTTACTTATTTCAAGATACCTATTCAGAACTGGGGGAAAAAATCTTTAGTAATCGTGAGGAGGTTGAAAATTAGACAGATCCTATTTGAGTTAAAAACCTAGCAATTTTGGCGTAAACACAACGAGAAGCTGGCTCAACGTTGGAAGAGTTTTGTTGAAAATGATGGATTGAATTTTTAGATTTAAATCTTGACTGAAAAAAGGCAATTACTCTCCGAAAAATCTAATACATCAATCAATCATGATATTTGAACTTTTGCAAGGTCATGTACAAATTACTTCATTCATGAAAGATTTCTGAACAGGCTCTCTTTAAAGTAGTAGATTTGACCCAAATTCTCAATACCCATTGCTTAGAGTATTGTCACAAAAGTCATACAAATATGGTGTGGTTTCGATTCCGGTACCCTTCCTCCTAGAAACTAATATATATATAGTTTCCCCTCATGTGAACCCGAAGAGAGTTATGAAACTCAATTCAAAGAAAAAAAGAGCCATTATGATCGATTTGTCTTCAATTTGATTTCTGAATTAGATTTTTATTATTTTCAATATTTGAATTGCAATTATACAATGTATAACATCCATCAGTAATAATGATATTGTATAAGCAATGATATGTTGTTTTCTAAGATGACTACATTTATTATACAATAGTATTATATCGATCCTTCTAGCCAAAGTCTTGAGTTGCCGATGAAAATTTCATTTTAACAGAATTTTTAGACAAATCATGAGAAAAGTCTCTCAAGTCCCAATATATGTCTTATCATGTGGCGTGGGTCCTGCTGGCCTCCCACCTCGCGATGAGTTTACCTGGTAAACACCCTTCCTTGAAAATATTCTCGGCTCCAAGCTCAACTTATTTTGGATTATAGGAACTGATTTTCTTTCTTTGAATTGAGTTTCATAGTCGAGTCTAACTCTCTTCGGGTCCACGTGAGGGTTTATAATGGGGAAGGAGGGTTTGATACTTTTTACAAAGTAGATTCGCTGTATTAGAAAATATTAAATACTATCTTTTCTTAACATGTCTCAATGCCTATTTTGAAAACTCGATACTGTTTACAAGTTTCCATTCACTGATGAGAAATAAACTCAACTTGGTTAAATATTCTATTAGACTTTTGAGAATAATTTATGCAAATTAAAATAAGATTATTCCTTAGACTCTCGTGAATAGTTAATTCAAGAGTATTTCAATCATTGTGAAACCAATTATCAATTATTCGAAAAAGTATAATCAAAATATGCAAAAAAGAATCTCTTTCTTGGAAAAAGATGGGGGAGATAAATTGAATAGAGTGAGGAGACAAGAAGTATTTTGAATAGTCCGTTTTAGACCTAATACAGTACATATGTGTATCGTAAAAGAACTGTTAAAATCCTCTTAAAGCGAGAGGTTATAAATTCTATCCAATTGTCGGTAACAGGATATGGTCCTCGTGTCATAACAATTAAAATCCTAAGCAATCACCCAAAACATTCGACCGTGTATGGCATCAATCAGACTAGATAGAAATTAATTCCATGGAAAAAGTGGGTTCGATTCCGCTGACCTTCCGAGATAAGATTACTCAAATGCTGACTCTTACCTCCCTAGTACGAAAGATCACAATGAAATCTTAATTCTACAAAACATTCTTCTATCTTGTAATACCGATCACCAATCAAATACTTGAAAAGTATTCTCGATCAAAGTTGAACTCAGATTATTATGCTATTATTCTTTAAGAATCGTAGATCCCAGAACTACCCAAGCACACACACACTGACTAATACTATGAGTTACAACAGATTACCACCGAGATAGTCCAATAATGTTCTGATTCGATTCTCGGTACACTGATGAATTCCAAAAGGATGAAACGCGAATAAACTTGGTGTTGTATGTTTAACTGGGACCTATGATCCTTTGGGAATCCCTGGTTCTGTGATATCCGTTGTATCTGGTTTTTGAAACATCTTAATAAATATCAAAACATGTTTTTTGGGTATCCTACTTACTAGGGATAGAAATATAATTGTTTTGAATCGAGTTTTACTCATCAACTTGTTCTGATTAGATCATTGAGCCTTGTTGGAGAGTAAAAACAAGATTTATTAAAAATGCTAAAATCACCGAAACGTTTACATGTCAGAGGTCACTTGTCGTTATTAACAATGTTCTTAACCTTTCTTTTAATCCTATTTAAATCTTGTAAAACCCTGATATTTGTCCCGGAAAGGCCGTGAATAGCTGCGAACTCTCTAAAATTCAGAGAACCGTCCAGATCATCGTCGTAGTGTCTCATGTAATCTTTGACGATTTCATCTGTGACTGGGTAGCCGTGCAACTCCATGAAATCCTTCAGTTCATCACTGCTCACTAGGCCGTCATTGTTTTTATCCATTTTCACAAAGAGTCTTTCGACCTTTTTGCCCCTTTATAAAAGTGAAATATTCAAATTCGTGTTTCCCTTAGGTCACCCGTTAAAATGCTATGCTCTAATGAATAGTGTGTGCTCAATTTTGAAATCTACTTTTTCTTTGAATTGAGTTTCATAGCCAAGTCTCACTCTCTTCGGGTTCACATGACCGGTTACAATGGGGAAGGAGGGTTTGAATCCAAAATCCATTTTTTTAAATTAAATCAACCAATTAGATGAAAGGATTTCTAAAATTATACAAAACCTTCCTCTTAAGAAACAAATAATTTGAGATTCAATTGAATTATGTGGCCCTTCTACCTTGGTGAAACTAATAAGCCAGTAGCCGATTATAAAATATAATTTATAACAGATACTTGAAACTAAATAAACAAGAACATTGAGACCCTTGCTATGAGAACATATTTCGTAAGAAAAATGATTCATGATGAATTGCGTTCAAGACCCCTTTTTCAAAATGAGGAGGGACATAGGGAAGAAATGAATGTTGATTAACGATTTTCTAAAACTTAACTCTACTTTAAATCATTTAAAGTTTTGCACACCTCTTTATTAAACGAAAATTATGAGATTTTACTCTATGTTTGACTTTGTTTTATAAAATATTAGTCTTACTACTCATAAGTAACATTATTAGATTATTTTTAGGGAACTAATGTGTTGACTTTTGACAAGGAGGGCAGGACATTTACTATTCTATAAATTTTAGAAAGTTCTTGATCACTCTAAGTACTTCCTGAATTATTCTCTCTCATCCAGCATAAACCATCTAATTTACAGGATTGCCTTATTTTAAGTCTTCCCAACAACTCAAACTTGCCTATCGTACACTGTACGAATCGTACAGCCTATTTTGGCATCCCTCTCAATGAGTGTTTTTTTTTTTTTCATTGTTATTGTCAAATCATTATTTTTTTGTCCTTTCAGGGTTGACCCTGATGATTTATAGAGAGAAACCTTTTTGCTAAGAAAACTTTTTTTTATTGATTGATTCTATTCAAGTGAAGATCAAAAGATGAAAAAATGAAGGCTTTAAATTATTTTGACTCAAACTCTGTCCAAATCGTAATTTTTTATAAACTAAATCCCTTCGAATTAAAAGGAACTAAATTGAAAAGTATTTTTTCAAAGAGTAATTTGATCAAGAGTTCTTTGGTATTTTTCAAAAAGTTGTAAAAAGCATTGTTATCCTTTCAAGTTTAGCCCATAAGTAGTCTTTCAATTAAACTCTAGTTATATTTTTAAACAGGCTTATTATATATAACTCACATTCTATGGTCCATATTTAAAGCGTTTAGTTCTGCGCAAAAGACAGAAACTTTTCTGGAGTTTTTCAATTTGATTAGAAATGCTTTCTCAAAACCAGTAATGATCAACGATCACAGCATACATGACTAGGTTTTACGACACTTAAAATGCTACATTCTCATTGGTTGTCTGATGAATATCTAAGATTATGGATTTATAAGAAAGGGGGGAGGGAATTTTTATCAAAATGTATATTTTACAAAGCATCATACTGTGTGTCTGTGCGTGTTCTGTGATTTGTTGTTGATTAAATGAGAATAAGTTAACTTTAAAAGGGTTGGGATAATTTACAAGATGAACACGGTCAGCAGAATTGGCCTGAGAGAATAAAAAATAATAGGGAACTCTTGTAGGAGAACAAAACTTTCTTTCCATGTTTTTTTTTCTTATTTCAAAAGTGAGAAGCATCTATAAAAAGAAGAAGGGGTCTGTCGAGAATTGTGAAGATTTTCATTTCTTCTTTACCAAGGAACCAACCGCTGGTATTAGGGCCTTGTTGGGATTCTTTTTATTGGAACCCTGCGGACTTGAATCCCATTTTGTTCGTTTCTTCTGGGCTGAAAGGAAATTTACTAAAAAAATTAGTATCCCAATCTAATGAGTGTATTTGAATACGTATGCAGAGCAAATCTATTCATATGTATTGCACTTAATTTACTCATAAAAATTGAAATGGTTTAGTTTTTCAAAAATTTAATTTCTAAAATGGATTAATAGACAAATTGAAGACTAAATATTATTTAAAAATAAAGACTCACTGGGGAATTGTGACAATGGGTCTTCCTTCTCATTATTTTCTACCTTTACAATTTTCACAGGTTCAACCTTTTCCGATTGGCTCTTTTCGACCTTTTTAGAATTCTCACTCTTGAGCCTATCAATCTCTTTGTTCTGAGCCTTTGCTAATTCCTCGTAGAAACTTTTCTCCGAAAACTGATAGGGATTAAATCTATGGGGTGGAAAATTGGTCCCTTTTTCATCGATCCCTAAAAAGTTGATCAACTTTTCATAAATGCTTGGATTACGAAATGCCTTATTATCTTGAATCGCTTTATTCGGATCATAAGTAGGATCTAATTGCATCCTCCTTAGAGTCTTTTCCACCTTCTCCTGAATGTAATAAGGACAATTTCCTTCTGGTTCCGGAGGTATTTCTACGTAATTCGGATCCATAATTTTCTCTTGAAGCTCCGATTCTTTTGCTGCTTCAATCTCTTCTTGCTCCCGTTTCTGTTTATTATAATGATCATTCAGGACAGTATGAATCTCTCCGGAACTATTGAAGCTGCTATCGTGAAGCCTTTGATCAATTATCTGGTCATCTTCAGATTCGTTTGATCCTCTATCATCATCGTAGTCTTCGTCATCAAGCATGGAGTAGCCTACGAGACCGGTATTTTTAGCAGGCTGATTGTTAACTATATCATCGCCTTTCTCGACAATCATATCATCATCTGAGGTGGGAAATTCTAGATTACTGTTATTATCGACCATAATTAAATTATTTCAATATTCAAACAACAATCATTGAAGCTTGGCAGTATTTTTTTGAATTAAAATTTCAACTTTTTTTCAAATTATATGGATTCAGAAATCCTACTCAACAGTCTCCCTTCCACGGAGTTTCCACAAATTTCCAAGGGTTCAGCCAAAATTTGGGACTTGAACAATTTTTGGGCACTCGAAAACCTATCAGATTCGTTCAAGGAAGAAATTCTTTTCAGAGTAGGCACTCGAAGTGAGACGAAACAAAATGAAATAGATTGCCCAGCTGTCCTCTCAACTATTTCCGATCTCAGAGATTGGCTCTCCAACAGGGTAGACTCTAAAAGCCCCCTTTCTCCTTTTGATAAAGATCAATTCTGGATTTACGCTGACTATCTCTACCTTAAGGAATCTAAAATGAAAGAACTCAGAGGCGCTTCAGACTTTAGAAAACTCCTCCCCTTCAAAGATTCAGAAGAGAAGTCGACCATCTGGATTGGCACCAAAGGATCCTATACGAATCTCCACTATGATACTTATGGAATAAACTTGGTCGCACAAATAGCTGGAAGAAAGCGCTGGCTTCTCTTCCCTCCGTCAAGTACACAGAACCTCTATCCCACTAGAATCCCCTATGAAGAGTCCACCGTCTATAGCGAGGTTGATGTCAGGAGGCCAAACTACAAAAAGTTTCCTCTCTTTAGCAAAGCAGACGTCTATGAAGTTACGCTAGAACCGGGTGATTTGATGTTTGTTCCTAGGCATTGGTGGCACTACGTAGAGTCTTTGGATGAATATACAATTTCAGTCAATTTATGGCTAGACCAGAATCATCTAGATGACTCCGAACGTATTTCAGAAGGAATCACAATGCTGCTCACATCATGCATGACTCATGGCAAAGACACAGAAGTGGAAAAACAACAAATTGATGAAATCGTTCGGAATATGAATTCTCTTTTGCCTTTGAGAGATCCTCGTGAACCGGTTAAATTTAAAGTGGACCATGATCTTAATTGGGAAAGTGTCCCAATGCGTGGGCCAGAGGCAAAAATGGCCAAATGTGATTCTCAAGATGAAGAGAGACTGCTTACGACATCTAAATTGTATCAGGCCGTTACTCATCCAGATACTATAGCATTTATCAAGAGGCTTTTGCTGCGAAATGAATAAACCAATATTTTATATTCCATCTTGAGTTGTCTCTTCAAGAAATTGCAAGAGATTCTAATTTAATCCGTGTTTTACTCTTTTTTTCAGGCAGATGAAAAGCTTTCCATCCGATGTATAACGAAGATTGGGAAGGTTGAGATCTCCGATCTAACGAAGCAGTCCACGACAGAAGACCTAGTCAGTAGGATATGCAAAGAGCTTGGCGTTGATAAGGAATCTCTGAAAATATTCACCGGCTATCCTCCGAAGCCGATTCGGTTGAATGAGACGGATACGTGTCTAAAAGATGCAAGTTTAATTATTAGAGACAATTCTAATCTTTTAGTGGTACATTTGGTTTGATTACATGGGTAACTTGAGAGTGAACAAGTTGAAACTAAACTCTTCTGTTCTTGAGGCCAGAGACATCAAGTGTTTTCATTTCTACAACAAAATACCCAGACTGCGAAAAGAAAAAGAGATTACACTAAAATACTGAATCAAATCTCATTGGTCCATACGCAACAACCAATGACAGCAGAGCTTAGGGCCATATACCACCTAAATATTAGGACTAGACCTGTCTAATTGAAGCCACGATGTTTCCTATTAATAAATCATCTCTCGCACACTTGAAATGATCGTTCGAGTATCAGTGTGAGTAGATATTATTAAATTAGGAAGCATTCGATAATAACAGTGTATTGATATCGAATTGAAATATTTCTTTCTCACCGCCAGATACCTCTTTCATCGGGATGCACTCTGCGTGTGGACCATGTGCCAGGGAGCATGGGGCCGCCAGCGAAAATGTCCCGAGTGGGCGACACCAAGGCCGTATGCACGAAGAGGCTGGTCCGTGTCACCTGTCCGAGTGACAACTCCTGCCTCTTTAACAGCGTCCACTTCCTCACGATGAACCAGGAGTCTCGCCTCAGTGAGGACAAGATCGGCTCTAATCCCAACGCCTCTGCTAAAATGAGAGTCATCATCGAGAAGATTGTTAAAGAGGACCCAATCAAATTTAATGAGGGCTTCCTCGGCATGTCCAACCAGAGGTATTCTCAAAATATTCTGAGAGTAAGCAATAACTGTTGGTCATCATTTCATTAGCGTAAACTTGAGGTGACTGATTTAATCCTGGAACACACAGATCTCATTAGATTTGCGGTTGTTGTGAAAAAGCTTATTTTTAACCGTAAATGAAGTACATTTAATTTTTTTAGTCAGCAAAATTAGTTAAATTCAACGTTTTCTTTAACTGTCTTTTATCCAGAAGAAGAAGCCAAAATAGTATACTCACTAGTAAAATATTTATTTAGCCAGAAACTTGGGGCGGTGGCATCGAATTGGCCATATTCACTGAGCACTTGAACGTTGAAATCTGTGTCTTTGATATCCAAAGTGGCCGTGTGGACCGTTTCGGCGAGGACAAGAACTACGTCAGTAGGATCCTACTATTTTACGACGGCCTTCATTACGATCCCATTGTCGAGAAAGACACCAAGACAATGAATGTTAAAAAGATTTTCTCCGGATCCGATCAAAAGGTTTGTCGAATGTTCAATTTAAAGAATACTTTTGAATTAATGAGTAGTACTGTTTTTTTAATCAAATTTATTGAAAACATTGCGCAGCCCGTGTTAGTAATAAAACCATTTTTATCAAGGTTCTTGACGAAGCAAAACGGTTGTCACATTCGTTTAAACAAAAGCACAGCTATACAGATCTTAACAACTTTACCATCATGTGTAAGGAATGCAGCACTCCGTTCAGTGGCCAAGTAGAAGCCACTCAACACGCCAAGTTAACTGGTCATGGAGAGTTTTTTGAAATAAACCAAAAGTAGCCAATTTTTTGACAAACATTTGACGCAATGATTAAGTTAATATATCAACTAGTGTGTCAATTTTAATTATTTTTATTTGACCAATATATCCTTTCTCTTTGGAGTATTGAATGAAAATCATTTCATTTAAACAATCAACTTTTAATTTTATAAATAAAGAATTCACAAGTCAGGTTTATAAATTTCTTCAAAAGATTTCTCAATCGTAGTTTATGAATTCTTTTATATTCATCTAAGAAGAATTATAACATTTTTTATTATTTTAACCATACTGAAGGACTTATAAACCTGACTTATGAATTCTTTCAACAGTTATACAGACGTATTAAACAATATGCGTCAAACTTCAACTGAAGTTTTACTATTTCCACATACATATTAGTTTCATAGGTAAGGTCATACAATGTAAGGATTAGTTTGTGTGCTTCTTCTTTGTGAGAATGTAGTGTATATTCTCTCAATGAAAATGCTTTTCCATACACCACCTATCATTCACATTGAACCAATCAAATCCCTTGCACAATCTACACCAATCAAAATCGATACACTTCAAGAATAATAAATCAATAACTCTCTATCTTTTTGTGTCTGCTGTGTGTATTAAACATAGAAAATCATGGTATAATGTCTTCCTCAAGAGTCCTCGAAGAATCAAATACACTCAATACCCATCCTGCACCTCATAATGTCCAACTTAGATCTGTCGGGCTTTGCACTGAATGCGGCCAAAAGATTATGAAAGTTGGTGATGGCTGCCAGGCAATGGGTTGTAATTATCACAACTCTTGCTTTGTTTGCTGTTGCTGTCGTAGGTCGCTGAGGGGCAAGATTTTCTACAAGGACGGTTCAAAAATATTTTGCGAGGAAGATTATTTGGTAAGAATGGGCGGAATTTCATAATTATTTCAAGTATTGTGGCTTTCAACACACCACTGAGAAGTGCAACGCTTGCGGCCATATAATTGCTGAATTGGTGCGTGGATTCTTTGTTAATTCTTTTAGATTCTTCAAGCTCTTGGCCGATCATATCACCCTGGTTGCTTTAGATGCACCGTTTGCAGTGAATGCTTGGATGGTGTTCCATTCGCAATTGGGAATAACAGTCAAATCTATTGCATTCATGATTACTACCTCGTTCATGCTCCTAGATGCGGGAAATGCACAAACTTTATTCTACCTGAAGAGGTATGATTTTTCTTAACACTCTGTCTTTAGAACTCTGATGAGATAAAACGGATTATCTCCATGGAGAAGGAGTTCCACGTTGAATGCTTCAGATGCGAAGTGAGATTTATATTTTAAAATTGCGTAGGTCTGTAAGATAAAATTAGAGAATAGAGGAAAGAACGCTTGTTGTCCAATATATACACAGAATAAGGAGGGAAATGAAGTTCTCATGTTGCTTTGCTTGAATTGCCATATTGACAAGGTTGGCCTGAATTCTACAATAACTCAAAGAGCATTATCTCCTACAAATACCACTAATATAGCAAGCTCAATAAAAAGCCCTCTTGTAAAATCTCCCATATCAAATTGGAATAAATGAATTCCTCATATAAAAACCTATACTCTTTCACCTATTACTCTTCATGTTTTTATAATATAAATGTAAAACTTTAAATTTTAATAATCGCCAATTCAGAGTTTTAGTCTCTTCATATAGTGAATTCCTTGTTTCAATGCATAAACATATAATTAGACTTTTTGAAATAAATGCTACCCAAGTCGTTATTCGTGAATCGCGAGAACCGATTGCTTAGCTCTCAAGGCTGCAAGGGCTTATTGACATTCTTCATTTTACTTTTCGCCTGGCTGATCGGATTCAGCACCCGCCTCTTCAGTGTCATTCGCTTCGAATCGATCATTCATGAATTCGATCCGTGGTTCAACTATAGAGCCACCAAGTACATGGTTGAAAATGGCTTCTATGAGTTCCTCAATTGGTTCGATGAAAGAGCCTGGTATCCCCTCGGTCGTATCGTTGGCGGGACTGTCTATCCAGGTCTTATGCTAACTTCAGGCGCCATTCATCATGTCCTCCATCTTCTCAACTTTCCTATCCACATTAGAGAGATTTGCGTATTCTTAGCTCCAGTATTTAGCGGTCTAACTGCAATAATGACATATCTCTTGACGAAAGAGGTCTGGAGTGAAGGAGCTGGTCTCTTTGCTGGATGCTTCATTGCCATTGTACCCGGATACATTAGCAGATCAGTCGCTGGTAGTTATGATAACGAGGGAATTGCCATTTTCGCTCTAATGATGACCTATTACTTTTGGATAAAGAGCCTCAAGACAGGTTCTATTCTCTGGTCTGTTCTTTGCTCTCTTTCCTACTTCTACATGGTCTCCGCCTGGGGTGGATATGTCTTCATTATCAACCTCATACCTCTGCACGCTTTTGTTCTCTTGTGCATGCAAAGGTACTCTGAGCGTCTCTACGTTTCTTATACTAGCTTCTACATTCTTGGTTTAATCTGTTCTATGCAGATTCCCTTTGTAGGCTTCCAACCGATTCGCACAAGCGAGCACATGGCAGCAGCTGGAGTATTTGTTCTTCTGCAGGGAGTTGCCGCTCTAAACTACTTGCAATCAAAGGTTCCAGAAGAAAAGGTTAAAAAGATTTTGTACTTTTTCGGAGTCCTCTTTGCGGGCATTGTTTTCCTCGCTGTGATTGGACTCACAAATGCCGGCATTATCGCTCCTTGGTGTGGTCGTTTCTACTCTCTCTGGGATACCGGCTACGCTAAAATCCACATTCCCATTATTAGCTCCGTCTCCGAGCATCAACCGACCACTTGGGTTTCATTCTTCTTCGACCTTCACATTTTAGTCGCCATGTTCCCAATTGGAGTGTCGCTCTGCTTCAAAAATCTCACCGATGAACGCGTCTTCATCATCTTGTACGCAATCTCTGCTTCGTACTTTGCCGGCGTAATGGTCAGGCTTATGCTGACATTAACTCCCATCGTTTGTGTATTCGCAGCAATTGCATTCTCAAAGCTCTTTCAATCATTCCTCCTCGAAAATGACACTGGATCCACAAATAAGAACCCCAATAGTACTGACTCAACAGAAGACGACAATAAATTCGGACAGCTATATGACAAGCTGAACAAATCCAAGAAGACACCGAAAAGCAAGGGCACCGGAAGCCAAGAAAACTCTGGCAGTGGTGACATTGATGAGTTCTTTGGTATCAACTTGAGAACAATTGTTGTTCTTTTCGCTGCTTACATCATAATGATCTTCGTTATGCATTGCACCTGGGTCACTTCGAATGCCTATTCAAGTCCCTCCGTTGTCCTCGCCTCCTATAACCACGATGGAAGCAAAAACATTATCGATGACTTTAGGTAAGTGAATGAATTCATTCTGTTTTTGTAAATTGAATTGCTATGGAAATTTTTCCAAAAATAATGAGACTACATGTATGCTAAAACTTATTTAGTAAATAATATTTACTTTATTTCTATAAATTTAAACAACTGTATTGTCTTGGGGCACTTAACAAAATGATCTTACAGTTTCGAGAAATATAGAAGATGCTGAATACGAATTTGATACTAAAATGCCTTCAGATAAACACAATTATCTTTTAGAGAAGAAACCATACAAAACTTACTTATGAGTAGTGCTTATCCAAAAGATAATTGTGGTTATTTGAAGAAATTTTTGTGATCGAATTCGTATTCAACACTCTATATTTCTCGAAACTGTAAGATCTTTTTAAAATAAGCAGCTCTTATTCAAGATAAAATAGTAAATTTAATTCTCAATTTCTGTTGAAAGACGAGAAAAGGGAAATATCAATCAATCAACATTTATTTTCAATAATTTTAGAGAGGCCTATTACTGGCTGCGTCAGAACACTGCTGATGACGCCCACGTAATGAGCTGGTGGGACTACGGCTATCAGATTGCTGGGATGGGCAACAAGACCACTCTAGTCGACAACAACACCTGGAATAACAGTCACATTGCCCTAGTTGGAAAGACGATGAGCTCTAATGAGACTGAAGCCTACAAGCTACTCAGAGACCTCGATGTTGATTACATTCTGATCATCTTTGGAGGCATCATCGGCTACAGCGGTGACGACATCAACAAGTTCCTCTGGATGATCAGAATCGCAGAGGGTGAACATCCCAATGAAATTAACGAAAAGGATTTCCTCACCTCCAGAGTAGGTGTTTCAACCTTTGATTATGTTTAGTTTCTTATGGCAGATCCATATTTTTTGATTGATATTCAAAAATTGACTTTTTATTATCAAGGGTGAATATCGAGTTGATTCCGAGGCTACAGAGACAATGAAGAACTCTCTTATGTACAAGATGAGCTACTATCAATTCCGTCAAATAAAAGTGGACATGAATTCCCCGTCAGGGTTTGACAGGGCGAGAAACGCTGAAATTGGCAAAAATAAAATTGAATTTGAGCACCTGGAAGAGGCCTTCTCCACAAATCACTGGATAGTGAGAATATACCGCGTCAAGAAGCCGTCTAACAAGATTAAACTGCAAAAGACCAAGAAGAAGATAAACTCTAGTTACTCAAAGAAAGTAGGCTCATTGAACAATAAGGGTGTCCTCATGGAAATGCCTAGTGTTCTCGAGTGATCAATGTGTATTTAAATTCATAATTCTTGTTAAATTCCTTTTTGATATAAGCACTTTTGTTGTATTTGTTCTTTCTTTGAACATGGTAATGCAAGAATAATCGTTTAAAAATGGACATAATATATTTCATAGATTTGTCTTGACCTTTCTCATCTCTTCTGGTGCGTTTACATTTTCAATTGTATAAAAGGATTTGAGTAAATAAATCGCCCTTTCTCCGCCAGTCGTCTCTTCTACTCTTAATTCAGGCCATTCGTCTATTTCTTCGCGATCGTAGCCGATGAGAGTCCCACAGCCACCGAATCGCTGGTTTCTAGCAGAAAATGCAACTTTAACGGGAGGATATTTACTAAAACATCTAAGAGCACAACAACACATTATGCATGGCTCAACTGTTACAAAAATTTCACAATCCTTATAAACCAGATTATAATCCAAATTTCTATCCTCTGCCCATCGGTATAATGCTTCGAGACAGAGCATTTCCGCATGACGAGTTGCATCCTTGAATTCATTAACTCTATTACCATTTCTAGCTATAACTTCATTCTTATAAACAATAGCACACCCTATAGGCACCTCTGATCTGGCAAGGGCATTTTCTGCTTCCTCGAAAGCCACATCCATACAGAATCTCAAATTCTAATATAAATAATAAAATTTATTATACTAATTATTTCGAATTATTTAGTTGTTGAAACAAATTTAGATTAGTAAATGATTTTAAGTTACAATTCTTAAATTAAATTATTCAATTTCAAAAAACGTTACTAACACAATCTCAACTGAAGATTACTCTTATTTGATGTGTGAAATAGGTCTCAAGTCGAATGACAATGAATTTATTAAACTAGAAGCTATATTGGGACTAAATTATAAGCCAGGCATTGTAAATATTTCTAGCGAAAACAGTCTCATTCTTATATACTCGTCTGGCTGTCACGTGATCATACGAAATTTTGATAATAAGAAAGATTTAATACTAGAAGACCACGTAAATCCTTCCTTAATCGTAATAGGTTAATGAAATCTCTAAAATTGTGCTATCTCAAGACAGAAAATTCCTCGCCATCGGTGACGACGGCCTCAAATCCAGAGTCACAATTTTCTCAATTTCCAAACTAAAAAAGATAAGAGAGATTGACTTTTACCACAAAACTCGCATCATTAGTTTAGCCTTCTCAAATTGCGGGAAATACCTTGGAGTATTGACATTTGTAAAAGAAAACTGCAACGTTGACGTTTGGGACTGGTCCAATGAGGATGAACCATCGCCCTGTTTCAGTCAGATTATCCGTGAGACCAAGTACCCTCACCACTTGGAGTTCTGCCCGGAGGACCACAAGATTTGGCTTCTCGTTGAGTCAACGCGACTTACCTTGTTTTGCAAAGTAATTCGAATAATTTTATCCCATTTCTTGGCTTAGAAGAAGGAGGTGTTCACTTTGATTAGGTCAAAAGACTTGTGTCTTTCCTCGGAGAATAGGATCATTGGGGCTGGATTTATTCATGAGACCAAGAGGATTGTTGCCGCAACATCCAACGGCCATCTCGTGATTCTTAGCTATTTCAATGCGGGAAAGAAGGCCTTTGAATTGAGAACTCTAAAGAACTTTCAAATGAAAAAGTCAACGATCACATCAATGACAATAACTAAAAAGTATTTATTTAACATGTCTACTCATAAGTAGTCACATGAAAAAAACCTAATTTAAATAAAATTCAACTAGGTTTTAGAATAAGGAAACTTAATAGGATACCGTAATACTATTACGGCGTAATAGAGTGAAATATAACACATCTCATTTGTGAGATGTATTAGCATTTCTGTGTTGATTCATAGTTTTGAATTGCGCGGATTAGGTTTTTCCTCTAGGGCTATCAGATGCACTTTTTTATATTCCCTCATTAACTTAACAAATAAGTTCTTCTTCCAAAACAAATTCCTCTCACTTAAAAATGCCTATGAGAAAAGATGCAAATGCACTTTTTGCATCTTTTAAGGCATTTGCAAAAATTTCTATATATTAGTGTAAAAAAACGTATTCGTTGACGGAAAATTGTAC
>JJOG01002819.1:0-15014 GCA_000715275.1 Gyrodactylus salaris
TATCAAAATCAAGAGGAGGGATAGACATTATTATTACAACCTATAGGACAGTCCAGTTGAAGTTATTATGAATAAGTGAAGTTTTAATTTTCATATTAATAACAAGTGTAGATGTTGTTTATTTATCATAAATTGTAGGACATATATATATTATCATAACAGTGTGAAAAACTCTGAATAATTCTCATTAAAAAAGGCTAAAACATTCATGACATAAGATTATTTTATAAAAAGAGGAATGTACCTATGTTCACCAATGATCGAGTTTTTTCTTCCTAATTTGTCAATGAACTTTAAAAAACTTCATGAAAAACTAATTGAGGATGGAAAATTTCTAGAACTTCATGCATTTCAATGTGAACGAATATCCACAGTGAGAAAAGACAGACCAAATTGTAGTTTAAAGTTTTTTAAATTTATCTTCCAACTATTGTTCGTGTGATTTCCCGAAGAACAATGGTTTCCCCCATTCACATAAGTTTGCAGCTACTCGGTTTCACAGGTCATGTAGAAGACTAGATTCAATAAGATAGATAAATAAACAACATCTACACTTGTTATTAATATGAAAATTAAAACTCCACTTGGTCATAATAACTTCAACTGGACTGTCCTATAGGTTGTAATAATAATGTCTATCCCTCCTCTTGATTTTGATAATTACCCTAATATACGTCCTACAGTTTATGATAGGGCTTAATAATCATTTTAAAATAAAAGTATTCAACTATACTACTTTCGAGTACAATAAAGATACACAACTTACAGATTTTGGATTCTTCAACCCTCTCTGTTCAATATCCGTTGAATGAATCACCAATAGGAATCTGTTATCCTGCATTACATGGGCATCATAAATCATATTATCATACGTTGTCGGTAAGGGCTTCTTGAGTGGGACGCCACTAGGCAAGAGCCAACATCGTAGCTCCCCAAAGGATATATTCACCAGAATACTATCATTCTTCATAAATGTCATTATGAAGGTCTCATTCTCATGAACCATATTCTCTCCAAAGTCAGGTGACGAGGAGAGCTTTTTCGATTCTTCATCTGACTGGATTTCCCAAAGTGGAGAAAAGAATTAAACTTTTGTAAATTATGCAAGGCTTTTTTCGAATTTATGATAGGCAAGTGTGTGTTATGAACACTAATCTTTCAATGGGGAGGGAATAAGAGCTACAACCCTGTTGTAATGTATATTATACAAGATTTTCAATTCACCTTACACTTTTTCTATGAATTTCTCTGTGCACTTTTCATAATGATTCATTTCGCATCTCACGGATTTCATTTAATTTATCCTTGAGGTCATAAGTGAAGTTGAATTCTTTCATTGATAATGGAAATTTTCGTTTTACGCTTTTTGGTGTTTTTTAAACGAAATTCTATGTTGGAGGAAAAATTAAGGCTTTTCAAATAATCAAATTTTAGTGTGAAAAATGACCTATCCTCATTGGTCGGAGAGATTTTTAGGATTCTATTCTCAATAACTTGCCTAAAGTGCACTGAGGATCTGAATTCACTCACGTCGAAATACCAAATTTCTGGCAACGATTCCCTGTAACCGGTAGCGATGAAGCCTCCGGATGAGCTCACGGCGTAACATTCGACGAGTCTGTCAATGTTGAAGCAATCTGTCTTTACCAAGTCTTTCTTGCCTTCATCTATTGTTTCGTTGTCTATGGTGTATGCATTCAGCTTCGTGGGCCTAGATTGGAATTCGGATTATAAATGGGAAACTTATTTCCACAATTGTTATTTTAACTCACATAATAGTGCTCGTATTCATTATCTGAAAGAAAGAAAATTATTATAAGGCCAGTTTTGCCAAATTCATAGATTCTCAAATCCTATCTAAATCGAATCTCAAATAGTTTTGCAAAATTAAGTCTAATCAATTTGAATTATACTATCGTCCATGCCAAAATTATAATCCTCAATAAAAGACACAGAAAATGGCCTATAATGGCGTACACTAGTTCTGTCTATTTCAAGATTAGAAGCACAAGATTAGTCATCGAATTACATCCATAATTACGTACATGGTAGCAGGTTAAAATGAACAAATCATTTGTGATTGAGACCCCCTTTTTCACCTCAAGAGCTGATATAACCAATGAACCGAACTGAACATGAGTCAGTAATTTTTATGTATTTTTAGGGTTCATTTTTAGTGAGTACAGAAATAATTAATTAAGACCCAAATTCGTTCTCTTATTCTGTTTGCTCAAGGTTTGATAAATTTTCTCTTATTTGTGAAACTATAGCTGGGATTATCATTTTTTATAAAAATTGGATGAAAAAAGTGATTCGTCACAGCTCTATCTAAAAAGAATTGAAAAAAGATGATAATTGGCAAAAATAAAGCTTATTTACTGTTATTGCTCTCTCTCCAAAACCAAAATCATAACCACAGAATTTTTTTGATGAGATTCGGCTCCTCTCCATATCCAAAAGATAATTGAGGTTATTTGAAGAAATTTTTTATCGAATTTGTATTCAGCATCCTCAATATTTCTCAAAACTTTGAGTTCTGGATAAACCTTTCTTTTATTATTATAGTAGGAAATTCATACGTCTCAATCCCACTCTCAACTGGTTAACGGAATTCACTAGTTTTAATGGGAGTTTACTAACAAGTAATATAATCATTGGTAGGTGTCTGAGGGACTCTTTTTTTCATTATATTGGAATTTTTTGTTAATTAGCAGTGGCTCAGCCTACAAATATTTATCAAAGGATATGAATTTAACAAAAACTACTTTTAAACTATCGGAAGAGGAAAATGCATAAAACCCTTTGTTTCTTAAAAGAGAATAAATTAATTGCGAGAAATTTTGACCTCGTTTTAACAGAGAGTGGAATAAATAAAAAACATGTTAATTAAACTCACAATTTCTTCTTGAACTGTTGGAGTGCCTAGAAGAGAGATTTTATTGAGAAAATGAGGAAAAAATAGTTAACACAAACCCATTCTATTATAAGCTACGTCAATGAACTGGAACACAGTTTTTACATAAAATCACTTCAAATATTGAAGATAAAATTGAAAATGGAACTGTTCTCCCATAGAAGGCTTTAAGGAATGATGCAAGCCAAATAGCAAAATAAATCTAAATAACCAATGATTTAATCACATTGTGAGTATTTTGATTGGCGCTGTCGAAGATGAGTGGATCAATATTCGAATGTTAACGAGCCTACGATTTTATTTTTAAGGAAAATTGATCAATTCGGTTCAAGTGACCTCTCTATAATTCTTCTTTTTATAATTGCTGAACCAAGCAAACAAAAATTGAGACTTTTCTAACTCAAAAAATATAATTTTCAAAGAACTTACATGGTAATGTGTCGTAACTTTGACCTCTTCCATTATTAACTTTCTTCAAATTTCCCAAAAGGCTATTCGGATTCACCGTTCCCGACTTGAATTGAATATCCTTCACATCGGTAGAGATGTTCTCGTAATTCTGCTGAGGATTACTCGTAACATGCAAAGGCTTCCCTTGACCCGGTACAGTGTGCTGCTTCCCCACCGACGCATTATCATATGGGTCGTTCTTGAAGACGAAACTTTCAGCCTTTTTGTTCTTCTTAGACCGCTTCCGCCGCTTGATAAAGACAACTAGACATAGAAGCATCACCAAAAGGGTAAAAAGGAAAAATGAGATCAAAGCAATCGGCAGGATAATCTTCAGGTTCCATAGATTTGTAGAAACAGCATCACTCGTGCCTGGCATATTGGCGTTCTCAATCGGCTTTAAAGAGTTCAAATAGAGCCATTTGTTGATAAATTGCTTCTCATCAGAATTCTTCTCCAAATTAAACACCAACTTTTCGTCAAAGATGATGTCATTCATTGGTTTCATGCCATCCTTATAGTCTTGCTTGAAGTATCTTCGTAAACGCAGCAAGTCCTCCCCGTTCAAGTTCAGCCCGCCAATTGTACCGTGTAGATCTTCGAATTTTCCGTTTTTATTCTTTGACCATCCCACGTTTATCATCCGATTAGATGGGACGCTACGTTTCTCCCTGGCAACTCTATTCAACGCTAAGCGGTGACTTGCAATGTCTGGTATTTGGGTAAAGTCGGACGTTTTTGAGGACTGGCATACTGTGCTGCGTAACGGCTCATCGACTCTCGTTAGCAACATGCCGTTCAAGAGTATTTTGACGAGATCCATTTCTATTATCATGACGATGGTGTTCAATTGGCCTTCGAAAATGTTTAGGTTCTCGTTATTCTGTGTTTCATTGCACATTCGCAAAGGTACCAGCGAAATTTCCTGATCCTCTTGAAGTAGCATTTTCAGCGCATCGTTGTCCTAAAACGAAATATTAAAACATTGGTTCATATATATTTTCATTAGTGCGACCCTCAAATTTTGAATAACAAAATGATGGTTGGTTAATTAATCAAATTCTGTAGTAGAGTCTGTCCCTTTTATTAACCTTCAATGTTTCATAATGAAAATGAAATGACATTTTTCAATTTCACAGATGTCAAATTTATAGAAATCTGGGAATGTAAATTCATTGAATACATTTTATACCTGCTCGGAATTCATTCTCGAGTCTACATGTTATTTTTTCCTACAATCTTATTGGCTTTTTTGGGGAGACAAAAAGGTATGATAAACGATCCTATTAAAGGATTCTAATCGATAATTAAAACTATCTGAGTAACATTTCGAAAAAAATGCATTGGGTCCAAGGGTAAGAAGGCTCGTTTCAAAGTTGTTCACGAACTAAAACTCACCCAATAGAAACGTAAAATTTCATAACCACTCCCTTCATCGATTGAGAAGATGACTCTCTTGATCGAGCTGTTATTAAAACTCTTGGAAGCAGAGTTCTTTTGAACAAGTAGAAATTCATTCATATATTCAACAATTGGGGCACGAAAGGCGATTCTCAGAGTATTTCTTCTATCATTTCGACCTAGTTGTATTGAAGTTTTAACTTTTGTCTTGTTCTCTTGAAGCCATCCGATTAACTCTAATTGGGAAGAAAATGAATTACACTGTGAATCAAGATTTTTCATATCAGAAGATATTTTTAAAAATTAAGAAATTTTACAAAATTTAAAGAATTTTACTTTTCTGGATGACACTAAAAATATAAATAACTTTGTGTTTTGAGAATTATCCCTAATTTGATATGATTTTCCTCCTTCAAATGATTTGATGTTGCTAAA
The DNA here is from genome assembly GCA_000715275.1 of Gyrodactylus salaris. Classification (NCBI taxonomy): domain Eukaryota; kingdom Metazoa; phylum Platyhelminthes; class Monogenea; order Gyrodactylidea; family Gyrodactylidae; genus Gyrodactylus; species Gyrodactylus salaris. Next base: position 5,201 of record JJOG01002819.1, read on the forward strand.
ACTTTATTCAATTTGATAACGTTGTTTCAGATGTAATTGAAAATACACCTATGAGTTTAACTTTACGTATTGTACAATAAGAAATGTTCTTTAAAATTTATATGAAAAGTTTAGTGATAAGATTTTATCAATTCGTGTATTTTTGATAATAAGGTTTCTCCTCCCCATAATTGTACTACCGTTTAGTAGAATGAAAGTACTTTTGATGAAATGGAATTTTCGTCTTCATCTGGTTGAATTACAAAGATTGAACAACTGAATGACGTAACTTATGTATCGTAACACTTAATGTAAAGAAGGATATCCAAATAATTGATTTTGGTCTGGATAGTATTGAGGAATTCATTGAAGAACTGTACTACGAAACATTGCTGAATATGGCATTGTTGTGCTTTTATCAATAAATCATTAAACCTTTACTTTGACACAATTATGAAAAAGGTATGCTACAAGTTATCAGTGCATTTCTAAAGCTACTTTGAGACATTTCAGAAGAAAAATACATATTTAGAAAAGAATTATAAACTGCATAAATCCTTACAGCTACTTATTTTTAGAGACTCTCTAAGGAGGACATCTTTTCTCATAACTTTCAATGTGATTCTTCAAAACAATAAAAATACATTTTTTCGCCTGAAAATTTTTAACTCTTTAAATTTTTTTCGAGTACGCATAAAATAGCTGAAAATTATTGGCATGCTTTTCTATATCATTCTTAAAATGTAACGTTGAAATAACGTTTGAATGGAGTTTAAAATGTGATCACTCTTAAAAAATTATTTTTAGGATTTAAAATTTTTAGAAATACATAAAATAATGCATTCATTTTTTCGACCACAGAGTTCTAAAGATTGTTATCAACTTTTTTTAGCTCTTTGATTAAAATAGTCTAACATGTAAAGAGATAAATTTTGAAAAAATTGTGGCCTTTGTTATTTTCTTTGCTATTTCACATTATCAAAAAGAAGCTTTAATGAACAAGAAAACTGGATAAGAAGGTTGAAATAGTGGGTTTAGTCTAGAGGTTCTTTTTTTTCTGATTTTAACAATGATTTTTTTCGGGAGAAAATTGTAAATAAGGGATAAAATATTGTTTTGAATTAAAAGACCAAGAATTCCTCGATGAAATCCACTTTTTATCTTTAACCCTTTCCGGCTTTAACCTTCATGCTGAGCAAAATAACCATTCTCGCCATCTTGAGAGGTACATAGGTAAAGAAATTGGTTTTTATATCTTTCACCTGAGTCAAAAGACTTCAAAGTATATTTATGACAAAAGTGTTTTTTTAATTTTTCCAAAATAATGAAAAATTAAATGCTTTCAAGGAATTTCTCTTGAAGCTAATTTTTTTGATCTGAAATTTTAAATTAAAACTATTCAAAAAATAAGATATATAGGATCTTAATTTTTATTTGCATATTTCAAATTTAGTTAAATGTGCTTATCTGATTCATAAATTCTATTTTTTTCCAATACACATAGTAAGGTCGGTTTTTTCGACTTCAAAGGTTTTTGACCAGTAAAACTTTCTTTAAATATCATATTCTTGAATAAAATTTAATTCTCTATAAGATGGTTGTATTCGCTCAGCTTCATCATATGATTTCCCTCTGTGTAATCTTTGCTGAAGTTATGGATTTTCTTGATATATATTTTTTCAAATATGAACCCACTTTTGATCTTTCAGATCTCATTCTGAATGGTAATTGCATTCAGTAGCTACGTAGTCAAAGTTAATCATTCTACCCAGTGCGACACTGAGATTTTTGATAATATTTTAAATTAATCCCAAATTTTTTGTATGTGTAACAGTGTTACACTGTAACACTATGGGTAACACCACCTATTATTAGTATTGAAAAAGCTCTTGGATTCAAAGGCTTGAACTCACCATCGCTACAAAAGTTGCCTCCAAACTTTGTCCAGGCACAATTACAAAATCGTTCCTGGGCATTTCTCATCTGACATAGGCCAAGGTTCTCGCAAAAATTTTCATTGCACTCCTCTACTCTCCTCTTATTCCAATATTTTGCCTCGAGATATGCAGAGTTCATCTTTTCTAATCCGGTTGTAGCTGTCGGTGTAATTGTATCAGGTTGATATTTACACCAGATCTTTAATTCGTCACAAAAGCACCTTGAAAAAGAAAAGAGTGTATGCAGATGATTATTTTGTATGTGAAAGACAATTATTTCTCTATATACTTTCTCCCCTTCATGTACATCTCCCGCTGATTATTAATCACTCACCAGGCCAATAGAATGCGATTGAAGGTGGGAATTGACTCACGGCAGAATCCATTAAGAAGATAGCTTTTGACATTACTCGAAGCCTTTCCACAGTTCTGAGGACATCGGAGGTGTTCATTGTGTTTTACTAATTCAAGACTACAATCTAAGGACATTATAAGAATTTATTATGAAGGACAGGATGATTTTCACATAATAAAAATGCAAATGAGACTTTCAACCACAAGAGATCACTGACCAATAAAATTTTAAAGATGCATACATATATTACATGTATTGGTGATACACGAGGGAAATCACTCTAGTATATGAGGTGTTTCTCTCATGCTAAACTGTAAATTGAATATAAATAACTTGTTGTCTCTACTTTGGTATATTGACTTCCCTTCGTCCCAAATAAAGCAGGTTTTAAAGAAAGGAAGTGAAAAATATCTTATTTCTAAATCTTAGAAAATAGTTTTCATGGTTTTCTTATAACAGGAGAGCAGTGAATTACATAAATTTCTTACCGTTGCAATTCTTGGAATTTCTTAGAATATCATTTTGGCTTGTTTCAGTAACATTTAGCCATCTCTTCCTGCAAGTATACGACTCCACTGAGGGGCAACTGATCTCAGTTCCGTATTCCTTGTCATCGCTAATTGCGTACTCATCTTCTCTAGCAAAAGTTGATATAATGTATTCATTTTCTGAAAAATTATTTTCATAACTAATATTCGTGACCGATCCGGGACCATTGCAGAACTGCATTGCGTAATCTTTGACGGGAACGTTCACTGAGCCAATTTCAATTCTCTCTCTTTTGACAAGCATATTTTCACTCGATAAGTGACTTGTTGTGATCCAGGAGTTATTTGCAAATGTGAAATACTGATCTATGGCTAAACTGTCAGAGTCCATATTTATTTTCACAATAAGAGTGTTGAAGAGTCTAACTATTTTGACTTTCAGATCACTCTTGGGGTTGAACTCAATCTCGTAAATGTCTTGAATAGATAGAATGTTCTGGTCTACGACCTTGACTTGAAACCGTCCCTGGTCATGAACAAAGCTGAAGATGTTTGACAACGTCGACATCTCTACCGCTGGTATTGTGAAAGTGAATTTTTCTTGTGTGCATTTGGCAGAGTAGGCTTTGGAGAAATAAATTATTATTGAAGATGCAGCTTGTATGCTAGGAACTGATCTTGGGCGGATCGTCTTACAATACTCTTCTTTTATCGTTCTATAAGAATGGTTTGATTAATATTCAATTTGATCTCACTAGAGTCAATGAGTCTTGCTCAAGAGGTAACTCAATGGTTCAACATTGAATACAAGAGGCTTGTAAAGGCTCTTGAACACTTTATTTATGAAGGAAAGACATTTTTATTACAACCAACAGCAGGGGTGTCAAAGGTGAGCACGCGAGAGATTTTAGGTTAGAAGACTCTGATTGGTCCTTTGGTCTCGACCAATGAGAAGCATTTAAGGTTTTCCTTGTTATTCAACTCATATTTGTGAACAATTTTTTAACAAAACAACAGAATTAAAAAAGAGAGCATCGCTCATGTGTGAATATTTGAAATCAGTACTAATAATTAAATATCGTGACAATTTTGTACCAGATTTAAAGACCTGGTTTTCAGAGACTTTAATTCCAAAATACGAGTTTTAAACATGTGTTAAAAAATATATTTTAGGCCTAGATTTTCTTTAACTAACCTAGCTTTAATGAAGGAGTTACTCACTCGAGAAGGTTTTGTCTATTCCCCAGGTCGAATATGAGAACAGCCATTTTCACTATCATGACTGGATTTTGAGAGTAGTCTTGTGAATCTTGTATTATTGATAAAATCGTTTTTGAAGAGTCTTTTGCTAAATCGAGAATTTTTGGCTCATAGAATCCATCTCTGCCGTCAACGGTTATCTAAGTAGTGATTTCAGTTAGTGACAATCCTCGATTACAGAATACAAAACGTGAGGTTCTCAGAAAATTTTACTTTTTTTATATCTGGGCATGTAGCAACTTAGTGTTCAATAAAATAAAATATATTTTTTTGAAGGGCTTCTCTTTTAATTCTTGCAACAACGATCACTCAGAAGCAAAACCAATTTTGAGGGATGGTGTACTGGATTGTTCCTCAAGTCCCATAAATATGATATTTCAAATCGCGTGGGCACGATTCCGGTCTCCTCTCTCCTTGAAACAAATTTACTTTGTAAATAGTTTCTAAAACCTTTCTTCTTTTTGTTGCCTCAGAAAAAAGAAATCAGTTCAGTAGTTTTGGAGACACAGATTCGGCGAATTAGCTGGTTATATACTAAGAAATCACATTTTTCCTTCTTTCTCGATTAGTTGTGTTAAAATTTTTTTTCTCAAATTTCATCAGTTATTTTGGCAGCCTGAAATATATAACCACATTTTCTTCACTTTTTCAATGGTTACATTAGGAATAAAAATGATATTTTTCCACTTTTCTGAAAATTTCAGTTTGAAAAGACAACAAACTCACAATCAGATCAGAATCGTAGGTCCTTACCATGACAATGTAATCTTTATTGAGTTGCACATCAACATTTGAGATGATCCTACGCTCATTCAACTCCATTACCATAAGACCCATACGTAGAAGAACACTGACCGCAACATGGGTATTTTGGCTAAATACTTCAAGAAATTACAAAGACTCACAGCTTAAAGACAACCAGGTTCTGTGCATGAAATTGCAATCGAAAGATTAACTCTATATTATGTAACTTGGTCAGCTGATATCTTTCGAAAAGGTTAATTTCGTTGAAAGTATTAAAATATTTGTAATCATAAATGCAAACATTTGCATCGCTAATCACATTGCTCGGTATTTCCTTAACAATTGCCCTTGTTATATTATCAGAACAGGCTTTGAAACTGGACAGGCTTTTATCCACATTATAGAGAACACTTTTGAACATTGGCATTTGTGTAATATATACTCCAAGCCTGTTTTTTTCATTGATCAAGTTAATTGTGAAAGAGTCAACCTCCTCTAATCCGACAGACCATTGTTTTCCAAACAAAAGTTGATTCTTCTAAACATTTCAAGTTAAAAATATTACTTTAAAGTAGGCATTGACAATGAACTTACTTTTTTCTCCAGCTTATAAATCACATCATCGCATTCATCATCGAATGTAAAGTTGTAACAAAATGTATCATTGCCTCTAACAAAGAAGTCTGGAAAATCTTTCATTCGAATGTACTTGGAGATCTCTTCATTGCTCTGTCTTATCGATGGGAAAGAATTGTATAAAGAGTTTATAGAAAATCTTACGTCACTAAAAGTGACATCTTCACCGGATATCCTTACAAAGCTGCAATCACTGGAAATTACATTAGAACTATCAATGTTGAATGCAACATTCGACAGAAACTTGGAGAATACAGTTTCTTCAAAAGTCTTTTTAACGAATACACCAACATTCCTTAGCGATAGAGAGTCGTGTGAAATGGAAAATTGTTCATAAAGCAGGGTTATCGAAAACATCTTTCCGACATCTATGATAAATTCATCAAATTCAATGGGAGTCTTCCCATTTGAAATACCTAGGCTTAGATAATAAGACATTTTTCTCCTTCTTTTCATAAACAAAGTGAGGGGTACAAAAGTATTTGAATCAAAACGAGAATATAAAATAAAGTTGATCTCAATATTATCCAACGTCCCGTTGGAATAGATGAAAGACAAAATTAATTCTGATCCATATTTGTTGGTGACATATTTGGCTAGGTCTATCGAGTCTGCGGCTCCTCTGTGCATCAGGAGGCCTGTAGACCTGGATAGAAAGACGCCCGGGTCTCTGAAGGATACATCAAATCGTCGGGGCTCTATAATATTGAGTTTATTATCTTTTCAGTGGAAAAAGGATCAAAATTGCTCTAATGAATCAAAATTGGGATCGGATAAAGCATGTCTTAATAATCTCAACGTTGATGAACTAAAAAGAAAGACTCCAAAAGACGTGATTATTATAGCAAAGCAGATTTTTGACCTAGTTATTATATAAGATCTAGAAAATAAATTTTTCTTTTGACTATTTAATAAAATACTACATGCAATTTCAACTCTGGTTAACATAAGATCAAGGATATTGAATCAACAAAAGAACTGGCTTCTCGGATCAAGTGACGCAAAAATGAAACCCAATTAAAGTGGGATTGAGCATGCCACAAGTTTGCAGTGCTGAATTACTTTTCGAAAGATAAATTTTATAATTTTGTTCTTTTTTTATTTCATGGCAATATAATGCATTTTCAACAAAAATAAGGATTTCTTTCAATATAATTTTTCTGCTTTACGTGGTTTAACTCTCTTGAATAGTTACATTTGATTGAATAGCTATTTACTTTATATGGATTTGTAGGTCTTGTTCAACTTTTTTTCTTTCTTTTTTTAAAACTATATGCTCTCTTGAAGGAATTTGTTCTCGTGCAAACAATCATAATACTTCAATAAGACCTGCAAATTTAATGAAAAAGCATTTACTATCGAATTTAACATTGGAGAGGAAAACATTCTCAGACCCCATAATACACCTTAGTCAGAATAGACAACAAAAGTAGGTTATTGCGTCCACTTTTGTAACGTATTTTTTGATCGACTCCGCTGGGAAATCCTGGGAAAACAGGTACAGAATAAAACTCCCTGTACTGAAAAATTCCATTTTTAAATTGGACAGTTCTACTCATAGCTTAGATTAATTATTATATTTGCATATTAATCAATGCATATATTTGCTCCGTAAGCATGTAAATGATAAAAAATCGATATTCCAACACTTGAAACATATGGATTTGCATAATAATGCATATTTTTCACATATTCATAATACTGTAGTGAAAATCAATTAATTTCCTTCTTTTTAAACCCAACAACCAATGGTATTGGTTCATTGAATGCATTTTTATTCGTTGTTTTGAATTGAATCTAAAAGATTTTAGTTTTTAGTCAAAACAAAAATGTGCATATTTGAAATGATTTTTGAATAAATCTTTGAAAAATGATATTCCACTTTAGTGCATGTATTCTAAGAAACAAGTAGCAGAGTTGCTTAGATGAACTGAAGAAAATCATCATTTTAAGATTTAAAATAACTTGTTCACATTCTTTAGATTGGCGACATATTATAATATCTGGTAGAGTATGAAGAATGAAACAGAGCAACATAATGTTTGGTCTAAGGTCAGACTTAATATCCAATGGATTTTTCTTCACATTTTATTTCTACAATTAATGAGAATGCATAAAAATCTTTGTATTTCTACATATTAATTCAATCAATTCAAAAACTATTCATTTGGCTGTGTGTAAAAGCAGAAATTAAATTACAGTAAAACTTTTTCCTGCTTTTTTGTATCCACTCGTGGGAATTATCGTAAAGAAGATGTATACAATCGATCGAGATGGCTCTGTTCGATGAAATTAATGACATATCATCAAAAGAGATGCTTGAGATACAAGTTGTATCGTTCGAGTTAATGGTTGAAATAGCGACTGATATCAGTAGGGCGACCAGAAGAGGAATGGGTTCATGAATGGCGACGAAAATTTGAAAAAGTGGCGAAAATGGCATTCTACCAAAATTCACAGATTTATGAAACATTATCTCTCAGGTTAATAATCTTGAAGATGCTGCTGTATGCAATTTTATAAAGTGAATGAAGACCATAATGGATAATAATTTATCACTTCTCAATAACTCAACCAAAAACCCGAACACTTGGTTGCCCTACTTATCAATAGAGCTACAAAACTTACTCGAATGCACTATTTTTGGGACAGGAGCTCAAAAATATATCTAAAAACGTTGTAGAAATCTATTATTGTGCATCAGGCTAGTATCATAAAGAAATTCCACTTCGATATGGGTTGAAAATCATAGAGAATCGCAGTGAACTAAATATTTTCATACTTGTTAGTCTGAGTATTCGTTATGAAAATATTTCCAGCACCTTAAAGTTTGTTGATGAATTTTCCACTCCTAAAAGCTCAATATTTTACATTTTTAGTTTAAAATTGTTTTAGAGAAATCAGATCAACATTTTTACAAATAATTTATTTTCAGAATATTCATTTGATTCAATTATGTATATATTTTTTTCTCGTTTATTCGAGTGAAATATTTTCAACAACAATTATAGGATATTCTATCATTGTGACGCCATATCGTGTGCAACCTGTTATTTTTTCTTAAACATGATACCAACCTTTTGTGCAAAATCTTAATCCATTATTTTCTATATTTTTTCAATTATCGCCAACCCTCATTTGTTTGTTAAGAAACACTTTTGACGCATATTGCCTCGCTTAACAATAGGACCTTTTGTATTATATAATATATTTGGGGAGCCCTACTCATAGCAAATCTCAATACAGGTAAAACACCCAAAAAGGTTGGGTAACTTGATTAAATTTCATTTTTGCGTTTCTTATATGGAGAAATTTTCCTATTAATGAAATGAATTTCTAAGCGAAATTAGGTTTGTGATTGTAGTATTATGTAATTTTTCTAATCAATTTATTGTGGCGATAAATAGGCGTTAATGTCACTTTTGAAAGTGCCATAATTCTCCCAATAAGAACTAGAATAAGAACCTAATACATCAAGATTTACCCGATTCAATTCTTGAAAGCATAAAAGAAAGCTTTTCCATCAAGCAACATCTTATGCAATGCAAACGATGTAGAACGGCGGGGATCGCATCAAAATTCAGTGTTTTAAAAAGAAACCCAACGAATGACCTCAATCTCGGAATTATTGATAAGTTCTACATAACTTTTTCTTGTCAATTATTTATAGAAACTTTTGTCCCCATTATTGCATTTGATTAAGTCTAGAAAAAAGTAATATTTGATGGGAAATTAGGTTTTAATCTAAAAACCGACAATTTGAATAAATGTGTATTTACAATAAGAAATTATCTCCTTGTTTTCTTATTTAATGCAGTACTCTGTTACGCCTACTGTTAATCAGGTTGATTGCTTGAGCGATTGGAATTTTCTCCCACTCCTCATAGATTTATTTTTCAAGATTCTCTTAATTCGAAAACCATTTTCGTAAACTCGTAAGATGCCCCATAATTTTACATCAGGATTAAAAGCTGACCAATGCAAGATATTGATACAATTTCTTTCAAAATATGCCATAGTTGATCTTGAAACGTATATCTTGGTATATGTGCTGCAATTAACGAGATAGTGTTCCAAAATGTTCTGATATCCTTCAGAATTCATTCTAGAAGGGCATTTCACAATTGAACTAGTTCCGTCATTGGAAAATCCAGCCCAAAACATGACTGATCCACCAAATATTTTTTCGTCACTAAAGATAACATTATTCCAGTTGGCTCTTAACCCATTGTAATCTCTTGACTTTATGTTCAGTTTTTAACAAACTGACCCGAGATGGCTTGCACCAATAAAAGTTATTGTCTTCAGCGAGGTAATTTCTTAACGTTCTGGAAGTCTCGTCTATGTTAACCCGTTCGTTCCCGAAGGTCGTATACGACCTCAATTTTTTAACGTTGATTAGCTCCAAGAAATGT
>KL566908.1:11176-23018 GCA_000715275.1 Gyrodactylus salaris
CCCCCATTATAACACCACATGTGAACCCGAAGAGAGCTAGACTCGGCTATGAAACTCAATTCTAAGAAAAAACTTTAGGTAACTATAATATACTATAGAGATTCAAAAATGTCTGATACTTAGTTGAAGGGACCTATCAGGATTAATTTGAAAGTTTATTAGTATCCTTGAAGTTGGATCATCGCTATGTTCTCTATATAATGTGTTGATCCCATCCATGGAATATTAGAGACGTTTTAAATCTTTATAATAATAGCCGATGTAAAAGTCTTGTGAGAATGAGCTTGTTTTCTGTTATTGCTCTCTCTCCAAAAACCAATTATCATGTCTCATGATAAAAACCTGAAGGATAAATGTGTTTCTATTAAAATGCTTGTTTAGTTTTTAAGGATTACAAGAACTCTGCAGTAAATTATCATTTGGGAATTTGATAAATGTGTAAACTTTACGGGAATAATGTGATGCTTCGAATGTTTCTTTTCGAATTAACGAATTAATTGCTATTATTTCAATCTAATTTAACGTTTAAAACTACGATAAGCCAAATATCAATTTAATATGCTAATCTCATAGTTTAAGAATCAATATTTTTGAATTTCTTAAAAAGCATACTGATAGTATGAGAATGCCCTATTTAACGCAATAATTTCAAATTACAAAGATATTTTGATAAATGTTCTCATAGTTCAAGATCACCATCCGTTTCGGTAGCCTCTCATATCTATAAAACAAGTATCACATTTTTTAAAACAGCCAAAATCAATACTGTTACTTTCGAGTAGCTTCTGCATCAAATAACTTTTATTGGTGAATTAATTTTAAAATGCTTTCTCTTAATTCGATTCAAAGAACTAAATTCTTATCCTGATTTAACGAAGAAAACACTTTTGATGATATATAGATTTTTTATTCACGGCAATTTACTGAAAATTTTAAACAAATATTAGATGAATCAGAATTCAAGTTTTTATAAGATCAAAGATTTTTTATCGCCATTTGCAAACTCACGACAATCCACCTGCAAGTTATTTGAATAAAGATTTATTTAATCCTGCTTATTCACTTAGCATCCAAGAAAAAACCTGAGCAAATCTGTCCTGAATTTATTTTACAATAAAAACCAGTCGTAAATCATAATATCAGCTCTTAGACACAAAATATGAATCTAGAGTCTATCATCTAAATGCTGAGGCTATTGTCTCTTGCTTACGAAAAGGCTTACTAAGAGGCTTACTATGAGTGTTTAATGGTTGGTTCACATTTTTATAGACAAGCATCAGATATTATAAAATCGTAAGCCCTCGATAATTCGTCTCGAATTCCATTTAATATTCGATTTTTTTGCTTACCACTAGCAATATCCGCTCTCTGCAATTATAATAAAAAAATATTGAGTAAGTTCTCATCCATGAACCTGAATAATAAAACATGCCAAAATAATATCTTTTAATAGTTTTAACATATTTTCCCTTATGATAAGAGTTTCAATTTTTCAATTTGTTTTGGAGCTTAAACCCAGAATTAAAATAAGCAGTAAGATTGATGCTTTGTTGATTTCAGAAATTAAATATTCAACATACATTTCTTCAATTCGGTGAAGGAAAGTTATTAGAAAATGCTATATAAATTGTGAAATTTAGTTATGCAAGAGCTTTTCTCATATAAATGTTCTCCAATACCCGCACAGAATTTGTCAAATTACTCACAAACTATTGCTAGAAGCGATTTGAAAGAGTTTATTCGACTACTCTTGCACAAGTGAATTCAGACTAATTATATTGTTCACTGGAGATGGAATTAGTCTTTGTGATAAATATCGCATTTGAAAAAAATATTCTTTCATGACAACTTTTCCTCGATGAATTTCTTTGACGCTATTTGTTTGAAATACTTTGGAGATTTTCTTTGATGTCAAGAGCTATTCAATTCTCTTATTTATACTTATTTGTGTAGAAAACTATCGGACTCACGCATTTCTGAATTATGATAGGTTGATATTTTAAATTTCTTTATTCGAGCTCATTAAGGTTTTATAAGAACATTATTGTTAAATATACAGGTCAAATAGAAATTCCAAAATTATCATGATAGAGCAGGTACAATTGGTATTTTTATGAATTTTTTAAATCGCTCTCAACGATAAAACAAATTTCTCTCTAAACTTTTAAATTGTATGAGTGTTTAAATTATTTCCAAATTATTATTTTCATGAGATGAGTTTCATAGATCAAGTTTATTATGAAAGATGAAACCGACTTACACCTGACCAACTGTAATTTAGAAAATTGTAAGTACTGGTAAGAAATTCCGACAATTAGGGATTTTGATTCATAATGAATTATTTGTAATTTCTTACTGAAGTCAGCTTTAAAATGGAAATAATAATTTAAAGATTATATAAATCGATTAAATACTATTATCATTCATATTCGAATTGAACTTACTGTCTACAAAATTAATTATTAGCCATAGTTGTGAAATTTTATATTATATATTTTAAGTATGTCGGATATGGATAAATAAGAATTATTGATGAGAAGGATCTTGATAAGATTCCTACCTATTTCTCAGAAATTACAGACTACCAACACAATCTTGACTTACATACTTTGCTCAGCACTAGAAAAGAATTGATCGTTAACAATTTTCTTTTAAGATTTTGGTCTAGACTAATTCGCTTAGCCAATGGGAACAAAATTGAGAATTTAAAACCACTTTGTATTAAAGCTTACTATCTTTAGGTTCTGAAAAATAAGATTTAAAATGTTAATTTTTCTGTATAATTTAATTCACATAATTTAATAAACTGAATTATATAGGACTTACGCTCTGGAAAAATAATTTTAATTATAAATTTGAAAATTTAAAAATCAGCTTATATTGTTCAGAATATTTAATTTTCCAACTTACTTTCTATTTGTATATGAATAAACATTTAATCAATGGAATGATTTGAGGTAAAATTATTGTAATATCTTGGTGAACTATCTTAAAAATCAGTTGATATTTTTCATAATATTATCTTCAACTTACTTTCTATTTGCATTTGAATGAATTTAATTAGTGGAATGATCAGACTTGAAATTTTTATGATATTTTTTCTCTCATTAGCGAATAACTTTTCCAAATATTTTTATAGAAATTAATTTGTGACTTTATATAAACATGTAGTATCTAAAACTTGCTCACCATCTATAAGAATAGTTCAAGTCAGAATAGATTCAATTTAAATATCTTTCATAATTTATGAATGACGGTAGCGCAATGGTTAGAGCGTTCACACTAGAGTTCAGTGAATATAGTCCTACTGACGAGACCTGATAGGCCTAGAAAAAGTTGTTGCCATGTTTCAAGTTATTAATTCAATAACATTTTTCGAGGTACATAGTTCCACAAACGCATTCAAAATAATTGAAATTCTTCTAAACCTACTTTGATATATTCATGTTTTATTAACGAAACTCACTATCTATAGATTAAATGTTTAAAAGATGTGTTATGAGTTTTAAAATAATCTTAATTCAATTGAGTCTTTTTAAAGAATCTCTTCAAGAGTACTCTTGATAAATTTAGATCTTTAATTTTCTTTAACATCAAATAAAAAATTTGGGTACTTGATCTTCAACTCACTCAACATTTTCACTAGATAAAACCAGATCAGTCATAATTTAATGTAGAATATATCTTATAATAAATCTTATCCTATGATACATATAATACAACAATAAGAGTATTTCATTATAAGATATTGAACTGTGTTTTAAAATTAATAAGTTGGAGATTCGCCAAGTTTCACTCACAAATGTATGGTTCTGAAAATTTTAAAAGAGGTTAAAAATTGTTAATTTTAATAAATTTTTTTTAAATTTTATCAATATTATAATTGAAGGAGTCACAAACCAGTAAAATTATCTAAATATTTTTATCAACCAGGATAAGATCATTTTTACCCTTAACTTCATTGACTTTAAAAAAAATAAAGGCGTACAGTTTCTACTTACACTTCATGAACGATTTTTGAACGACTGAAAGAATAATTGAATATTTCCACTCACAATATCCATTGTATTCGTCTTTGATGAAAATTAATTGATTAATCTTTATTTGTAAAATAACTGATTTTTGCAATTTGATATTTTTCCAAAAAAAACAGCTGATTCGTCATATTCTTCAAATAACCTTCTTAACAGTGTCACGTAGAGGACGTTGACTTGTGCTTTACTAATCACAAGCCAGAAGCCTTAAAGCATTTGTGCGTGATTATTGTCAAATCTTCTTAAAGTATTTGGAAGAAGGCGAAAATCTAGTTATAATATTAAATCGTTACTAATATTAATTTATTCCTTAAAATATCTTCAACAACCGTTAATACTTTGTTATTTTTTACAAAATGCCTTGCTCGTTCATCTTAACGACTCACAATCATAGTTGTAAAGGACTGAAAATTTAATAATATTCAATTTTTATCTTCAAATTTTAAAACTATAATATCAGTTGGTATTTTTGTATACAAAAGGCAACTAGGAATTGCTAAGTAATTTGAGAGAAAAATTCGTTATCAATTTCTTTTATCTAAAAAATAATTCTCTTACCTTTGAAATCTTGAAGAAAATAATAACTCAATCAAATTCATAAGAAAGATTTTTGAAATTATTTTTGTCATTCATAAATTGAGAAATTCGAATGATTTTCACTAATGCGTTTTGTGTCTACTTACCCTTTCCTGTAATTAAGAAAAGTATTTTTGAGTAAATTTTCTTAATAAAAAGCTAGTTTTTTTCAAATATCCGCTTCGCAGCAGATCATAAACCCGTTGCAAAAAAAATTAAAGCAGATAGAAGGAATGAGGTAGGAGTTTTAGAATTTCTTGACTCGAAATCTTTCAATTAACTTTAATAGCTTTAATTTTTAAATCTGTGAAATTTCTGAAAACTCTTTTCAGCCAAAACCAGCTTAAACTAGATAAGAAATCATCCAATTAATAAAAACCTCGTTTGAATCTGATCAAATTTAAAATAAGAGAAATAAGATTAGTTATTATACAAAATTCAGTCTCTCAAGCTTCAGCTAGTCATGTACAGTGCAATTTAAAGGTGGACTAAATCTTTTTCGGAATGAAAAGGAGTAGCTCTTATGTAGATGAAATTAATCAAGAGACGATAATCCAAATGGGAATTCTAAAAAAATCTAAAAACAAATGAGAGTTATGGTTCACTTTAGTGTCCCATAAGATTATTTCAAAATCAAGAAAAACTCACCACTTTCATTCTCTTAAAGAAATTAATGCCAATTAACTTATCATTAGAAGGGAGGTGCCGAATTCCATCGAAGATATTCTGTTTTTTACCATGAAACATGGTTTGGTTCCCTATAAGGACAAACTATTCACCCTACACTCATTGGTTTATCATAATACTTGAATTTCTCCTATATATACTTGGCCGTTGTTAAAGTCTGATGAGAAACGGCGAAATAAAAGCTTGTTAACTATTGAACCTCACCTCCTAAAAAACAAACCATGTTTCATGGTGAGCAACATAATTATCTTATCATTAGGCTTAAAGTTTTCGAAATTACACTTTGACTGTGCATATTAACTCACTTATAACTGGTTTTGAGAAAGATTTAATTCAAAAATCTAATTCTCAACTTACTCCTAGATATTTCGTATGACGGACCATCTTGAGAAATTAAATTGTTTATGAATGAACGAAATTTAAACCTAATATAAATTCTATTCAGCTCATGCTTAGATTTTTTAGTTTACAGACATGTTTAGCTTCTTCCACAAAAAGCACTCACACGATAGCTCTTTCGTGAATAAGTTTGTTCTCGTTGCTAAATATTAGGACAGATAATGATATTTACGGCCCATTGCGACTAAAATAACATGGATAATTAATCTTGACATGTTTCTCACGAATTTCTTTATCTATAATTGTCAATGAAATAAACTTGACATGAAATACATGAATAATATTTCTGGTCAAAGTATCCTATGAAAGTATTACTATCCCAAAATAGACGAACTCCATTTCAATTGAGTTTCTAGATAAAGTATAATATCAGATAAAAAGTTATCAAGCTCAAATTTAGTCTTATTCAAAATCAGAATTGATGAGTTTCTCTAATCAACTCCTATATAAGCTAATCCTTGAGAATCCATAAACAGTAACTCACTGTCGAACGGGAATATGATAACTGTTTCAAATTAGATTTGAGAATTGTCAATACCTGATCTATTTTCTAGAAAACTTTTTATAAAATTATCCAACATACTATAGCCAGTTAGATCAAATCCATTGCTTGCTTTAGAACATTGTAACATTTAATTTGATATTACTCCATAGACTTGTAATTGTTTCTAAAAGTAAAAGACAATTTAATCTTTTGAAATTATAAATTAAGTTCAAATTAAGATAAAAACTATTTTTTCAACTTGCCATCATTAGGATCTAGAGGATTTTTAAATAAAATTGTCAGATGATTTTTCATAAAATACTTTCTGACGCTCAATCATAATCCTACCATTTGGAAATATTACATATGACATAGTATACTACTATACATACAATATGCAAAATTTAAATACTTTGAAGTCTGCTTATTCGTGTGGGACACGTTTATAACAGAAGTTGTGATTCAATAAGAATTTCTGCCAAAAAAGTTCTTCATAAATTTATAAGGTCAGCAGTAGTTTCAATCAAGGAGATCTTGGATATATTTTATCACGACCACTTCTGCCATATTGGATTATCTTTCAAGGAGCCACATGGGTAAGAAAAGTTATGATTTTAATGTGTACTTTAATTAATGCATGGAATTTTGTAACGGATAAATCTTATATTATAGACCATTCGATCAAAAGTATCGCTCGCTTTAAAAAATAATTCCATGAATGTTTACCTGTATCTGAAAACAGAAAAGAGCATTATTTTATTGAATAGTAATATAATTTTCAAGAATTATATTATGAGTTGAGTGAACTTGCCCTTTTTAGGAGCTAGAAGAATTGCATTTAATTTTGTATAATAAACGACTGACGAGAATCGCAATAAATTTCCAGAAATTATGGGAAGAATATTCGAATCGAGTAAATACCACGGTAAATATGTAATATTTTGGCCAGTATTCTGTAGAATAAAAAACAGTTTATAAGTTGTTTGAAGTTTTCGAGATTCCAAATTCCCAATTGCGAGTCGCAGAACCATAGAAAATTCATTAGAACATCTATGTTGTTATTTTTTCCTTGATTTCATCACATGAAAACACTTTGATATGTTTTAAAACTAGATTTCTCATGCCCCACCAATTTAATGTACAAAAAAGATACTCTTCTTGTTTTGCTTTGCAAGAAAAGCATCGAAAATATTCTCTCACATTATATCGAAAATTCAAGATTTGAATTAATGTAAGACAAGAAGGTCATTGGACAAAATGGCTTTTTTCGAACACTTATTTGTAAAATTTATTGAAAGAGCCGAATTTTATTTAGAATATTAGAGCTGATAAGATTTTTAGTTTTAGGAAAAGCAACAAATGATGTTCCCCGAATAGATTTATTTTCGTCATAACCATAAAATCGACTAGGGAAATTCAGTTCAAATTTTAGTTGCATCAAAAATATGAATGATCATAAGGATTTTTTTTTTCGATCTCCAAGTTCTACTACATTTCATAACTTACCTGTTGGCGACTCTATAAGTTTATAGGAATTAAATTAAGTTTTCCTTAATTATCTCTTAGCAACCTGATAGAATAAAATACTCAATTTCTGGGACTAGACCGAAAACTACTGACCCACAGAAATGTTTGATAAAACAGCTACCTTTGAGTTGAAGAAATTATTAACTTTCTATTAAGTTATAAGCAGAAAATGTTAGGGCTATTTGAAACACATCTCAAAGCTGAAGGGTTTTACAAATTTTTTTTTAATTTGATTTACACGAGATTACCATTCGAACTCACTCTCATATTTTGCTAAAATTTTTAATTTTATTCTGGTCATTCCATGGATATTCAAAAGAGTAAATCGCAAGATATCTCTAAAGTGGAACATCCAACTCCTTCTACAGTTTCAATAGAATGAATTTCTATATTTAACCTCGGGAAAAATAGGTTGTACAATAGGGTAGTTTCTTTGCACATCATTAAATATGGAAATGAGGGACTCCCAATCGACGGAATAATAATAGTTGTAACAATGGGGTTTTTGGACAAGACGTTTCGGGACTGGTTGGATCATTCCCTTCTTCAGTTGTCTTTAAAAGTTGAAAAGTCAAAAGAGCAGCATTCACATCATTGGGTTCCGTCGATGAATCACCCTCGTTCTTCGCACTAAATATATATCGTCTACCCCATTCTCTCATTGGTCAATCTCTCTCAAGTTCATCCAGCATACACCATCTACTTTACAGGACTCAAAAAACCAATCTACTCTATTTTAATTTTCCATAACAACTAAAAGTTTTTCTAGACCGTTAAGTTTTATTAAGAGACACATATTTACCTAATAATTGTCAAGAAAATATAAAAAAGTGTAAAAAAATTAAAAACAAATTAAATTAAAATGAAGTGAATATTATTTTTATCACAGACTTCGGTAATGTTATAAGTTATGAACCTATAATCAGACTAATAGAGGAGAATATTTCTATCAGCAAAAGGCTTTCTAACAGACTTTAGAATCTTTTAAGAAAATGCCTATCTAGCCTGAAAATGAGACTATCAATGAGAAATCAATTATACAAGCCTTTGTTTTTCTTACACTAAATACACTAAATATTAGTTTATGCTTTGAGTACGGGATTGAAATTAGGCCAAATAAGGCATGAAATAAAAAAGCGGTAAAACTATACATTTGTAACTCTTTTTCTTGGCTTTAATTGCTATTCAGCTTGTAACAAGTTGGTTAAAAAAAATATACTTTTTGGTATTTGGTCGTGCCATTGATCCTTATTGACAGTCCCGATAACTGACTGAAACTTTTTAAGTTACCGGTTTAAATTAACTCACTTTTATGCAAGATTTAAGGTTGAACTTTAAATCCTCAATGGATTTATTCTTTTCTGTCAGAATTTTCTAAAAAGTAAGATTATTTTATTTGAGTTTACACTTTTACACACACTTTAATGCATTTTTATTTTCACAAAGCGAAAATATATTTTACCAGACATTTGATTTTGATTGTCGGTTCAGAATGTCTACTGTATATTCACTATTTTAAGATTTTCTTTACCTACCTTGTAAAACACCTTGTAATTAAACACTAGAATACCAACTTATCTTTGAATCTTAGCAGTGCCCTAGTGTATAGGATAAATAGAATTTAAATAGTTATTGTTTGATGATTCATTGATTTTTATTTTCAGTTTTGATATTCAAGTCAATAGAATAGGTAATCTATCAACTGTTTAACGAAAAATATATTAAACCAAAACCGAGTTTCTTCTTAAAATCATCTATCAAAGCCTTGGTTCAAAAGTTCAAAAATGTATCTTATGGTATACAATAGGCATGAAAGTCTAAAATTTAAATCGAGCACAAATTTTTATATTGAAATTACGACATTCATTTCAGAATGCTTTCTCTCTGACATCATAAAGCGATTTTTCGTATGTTTCAGTATACAATATCCGATTCATGTATCTTTTCCTTGCACTTTTCATACTTTTTGAGGATCATTTTAAACTTATTGATCCTCACTTAACCCTTCCCAGATACCAATTTTTCAACAAAGATTAGAAATTTTAATCTAGAACCTTGAAATCAATTACATTCTTTTTCAAATTCATGAGACCATTTTTCGAAAAATTTAGCATTATAAACTCGCTATGGAGTCTGCACTCGTATAGATTTATCAAGGTATGTAATTTTTGATGCATTCCATTCCTAATATTTCCCAAATGATACATTCCTAAGAAGTATGAAGGATATTTCTTTCCTTCAAATTTTGGAATATTCTCAAAAATTTTAGCCTTGATTCCAAAATTAAGTGATTTATAGTTACTGGAATAATATATTGGTGGAAAAATAAAATTATTCTTAAACTGATACAATGTGAGCATATATTCAACAAGACAAACCTCGAGATTATTCCTAGCGACATTGACGCACTCGCTGTCCGCATTCAACGCCGAGACCAAGACTAAAATCTGGCTCTCCCTCTTCTCCAGCTGGTCAATATACAAGTCCAGTTTCTTCTCTAGAATCTGATTTATCAAACTAATCTTCTGCTGGGTATACATCAGGGCATTCTCAAACTTTGATTCAATCTTTTTGAAGACCTCCTCATACTTTTTCAACCTCTCTACTGACATTGTATAGGCGTTGGTGAGGTCCAACAACTTGCTATTCGCGACCTTCAAGTTGCATCTCGTCCTATTATGACTGATCACTTCTTTCTTATACAAATCCTTTGTCGCTAGTAATTGGTTGTTTTGATTTTGCAGCCGCTCAAAGTGTCGAGTCTTTTCCAAGAGGTTCCTCGATGTCTCCTTGATCTGGGTGGACATTTTGAGGCTACGGCTTTTGAGTTCTTCAATTTGGTCTTTTAAATTCTTGATCACATTGATGGAATTCAAAGTTATATCGTTAAAGTATGATTTGCAACTTATGAAAGCCTTTTCGTGATCATCCATAAGATCTTTTATGTGCTTATATTGCCGCTCCTCCATTTGGATCATTTGATTACGGTAATGCTCTTCTAGTTCGTGTGACATGGCTAAAGCGTTCTTTGAACATTTAGCTTCAATCTCCTCTGCGCGGTTGATAAAGCTTTGCTTCTTGTTGATGATTTCATTCTGATTTGTAATATCGACTTGCTTTGTCAACTCCACGTTGTCCTGGTGGTTCCTTCTCAGCTTCGATTTGAGCATAAAGTTTTCCTCTTTGAGCAGACGAATCTCCTTCTGGTACTTATCCTCCAAAGTGTCCATCTTCTTCGCCTGCTCGATGAGTACATCGGTAACCTCAATCTTTTGCTCGTGTACGAGATGACGCATCTTCAAGAAATAGGCCTGGAGCTGATTGCCTTGCTGTTCAGTTTCATCCATGAGTCTATTCTCGGAAAGCCGCAGGTTTTCCATTGTCTTTCTATATTTGCCCCGTTCAATCTCCCAGAACTGTAGGACCTTATTCAACTCGAGCGCTGAGATGTTCCTTTCAAAGTTCTCGCGTTCAATGTCTTTGGCATTGGCCTGTTGGTAGATTTCGTCGGCCATTAAGCTGTACTCAATGTTACTTTTCTTGGTTAAACGACTCGACATGACTCTAAGCTGTTATATGATTACTAAATTCATTCAAAGAAAGATATTATTTTTTTGAATTAAGTTCACATATTTTGTTTACCTTCCTCAGGATTATATAATTATGAAAACAGTTTGTTATAATAGAAAACAACCCTTCAATCACTCTAAGAAAGATTCCTCAGGATAACACTTGGAACTCTCATTTATCTTCTAAAAGATATTCTGATCAATATTTCAGTAGACTAAAGTTTTCAATGAAACTTGATAATATATATTATTGTTTTAAACATAGAATATTATTCTTCTATACCGTTCTAACCTAAATTACAATTTTTCTAATTTTTGTTCAAGTTGATTTTGCTTGTCTTGAAATAGGTCATGCCTCGGATTATCACTACAGATGAAAAGTGAATATTCTACTGAGTATAATCTACTCTAATCGTGGACACAGAAGGTCATGGAATAAAGACAGTATCTTCCTCTCAAAAGTCTATTTGGCAAAAAGATCATGCTGACTGTCTTTTGGTGTTCTAGGCGTGTGATTCATAACGAACTACTCGGGAACAATCAAACAATTAATTCTATGTCTTATT